>JAAMPD010000321.1:174986-289784 GCA_025266255.1 Trissolcus basalis | reverse complement strand
AAGCCAGATTGAAATTTTGAATTTTAAATTTTTCCGAGACTTAAAAAGCGTGGAAGCACGAAGGTCGGCCCCTGGAATCTGAGCAGCGCTGCTAATTGCCAGATAATTTTACGACTTATTATTACGTGGACTCTACACCATTTTTTTCGTTATTTTTCCAACTTGGACAGTTTCGCTCATGAAGAAAAAGTACTATTCGATTTTCAGAGCATTTCATAAAAAAGTGAGCGTTTAAGTAATAAGAATATTGACAGAGCGACGATCTTGCCGAATGATCTTGGTATTTGCTCTAACTATGGCGATAACGACGTTCAAAGTATATTTACACTTCTTTATGTAACTTAGTATTTCCGCAATTGGTACATGAAAAATTCATCCCTCAGTAAAATACTGTTTTCTCAACTCTGTGCCAGCCACGAGGTTCCTTGTAAATTCTATTTGACGAAACTGTTATCAATGACTTTTATTTGACCAAGTAACTACATTTTTTTTTCTCCAAGTTTTGTAACATTGCGTTCGCGTATCAGATCAAATCTGATTTCAAAATAGGGGAGAAACAGGACGTTTCGACACATTTGTAATCATTAAGAATGTTTTAGGAGCCAAGTTAACAACTAATCCTTATCTTTACAAATATATAAATTGTAAAACTTTTTGACCGACTATTTATCTTCTAAAAAACTAAAAAAGTACTGGATGTAACACATTTTCAACATCATATGTCTAGTTGTTAAGGTCGTGTTGGTAACATTGATTGATGATCATTTAGTTTTTTATGTTTTTTCAATAAATTTGCAGAAAAACCTTCTATATACTTTAGCCTTCTGTTTAGTTTAAATTTTTGTGTTAACTGAATGAAAAACAAAACTTTTGACTCAACAGACCTGTTTCTTGAATTCGAGATTATTTTAAGTGCAAATCATTTTCATTTAAATTTTTGAAAAATTGATTGCAAAAACCTAAATTGAGATTTTATGTTTAATTTTATTTTTAAAAGTAAGCAATGAAAGAATAATTTTCTTTTTGGAATAGTATTTTACAAAAATATTGTTAGAAAACTTGGTCCTCGTAGGAGAAAAAGAATGTATTGTCAAGGGTAATTATAGTATTAGGTAGTACCAAACTTAGTGATCCTCTTACGAAATTCTAAGATTCATTACGAATTAAAATGACTTGGGCGTCTTGATAATTCGAGCCTTCCGTTAAACCGTCAATTTAACACTTTGTTCGAATTTCAAAACAAACGCCAAGGGTGTAGGCATTTGTAAACCGCAACAAGCAATCTTTGTTCATGAAATTTACATAACACTTTAGCACTGTTTTCGAGATTGATTTTTACGAAGGTTCCCGTTCTGCACAGACGCTACTGCCGGTAATATGTTAACAAGCTGCGCCATTTTGACTTTTGTGCTGGCACCTGTTCGGTGGTTCCGCGATGCGATAAAGAAACTCGTTACTTCACTTTGTTCTTTGAATTGGATAGTTTTCCATTAGCAATCATAACAACGTTCTTTAGTCGATGCCCCGCAACGGATAAAGACGGCGTGAAAGAGAGACGACGACCAAGTTTACTTATTTAAACCTTGAGTTATTCTCGCAGCCGGTTGGCCCTTGTTTTCTATTCACATAACGACTACTAATTTCCATTTTTATTACAAATTGAATTGCAATCCAACCATCAGAATGACCTCTCGTTACGGGATGAAAAACTAACTCACCTGAAACAGAGAAAACAAAAGTTCATTACTTGATGAAACTTTATACAATAAACTGGTTATCTAATTTACATTAGTTTAAATTAATATGTATGTGTTTAGTTCATTAGTATGACATTTGCAAAATCTTTCGCATTAGAGAATTTATTTGAATTTCCACATTCGGTTAGAAAAATGCATATTTGCCCGGTTTAAATGCGTGTAAAAGCTGTAAGGGAATTAACGTTACAGAACATCTGGGGCGTGAAAAATTCAATAATCAAAATTCATTTACGCAACTCCTGTTGCACTTAATTTTCTTGCGTCGAGTGCCCCAAAAGCCACCCGGTGCTACGAGTCCCGTGTGCGCACTCCAAATAAAAATAGCGCGCTAATAATAACGGTCGATATACAAGCAGCAGTATATACAATTCGTCCATCGCACCCTCGAGGCAAGTAAACCTCAGAACATAAAGTCATCAGAAGATAACAATAAATTTTTTAAGATTGTGCATTGTACCTCGCTGAACACTCTACAACCCAGTGAAAAATTGATCTTATTCATAAACTGACGATTTATAATGATATGCTCGATCAAAAACACTCGGCATTAAAAAAAATATCATAAAAAAACTTTAATTTTTCATTTAAAAAACGATTTTCAGTAGTACTAACTTTATTTGCGTCAGCCAATATGCAGCATATAAAACTGATAAACATGTACGCCGGCACAGAGAATATTTCTAGATTCGACCGTTGGTATTGTTTTGATGTCAGCAGATATCCTTGATTTTTAGTATGAAAAACGTGGAACAATAAAATGGGTGATGATGAGTCGCGGTCAGCGTATGACAGGCTCTTGATACGGTTTCTATGAGGATGTGGAATATATTAATGGTATTGAGTATCGATGGAATTGCAGAAGCTCTTCAGTAGACGGTGTCCACGAAAGCGTAGTTATAATGGAGTGTAATTAAGTCCGCTTCAGGTATGTATAAGGCTTACTCCGAGTAGGAGCTGTTTATTGTGCCTGCTATTGTAGTTTGTACCATCCTTGACGCAATGAATTACACTCAGCTTGGACATAATTTGTAATATCTTCACGTGAGCACAAGTGAACGTGTACTTGGGAATCAATCGATAGGTACACAATGTAGATACCATGATTAACAATACACGCCTTAAATTTTATCGCTTTGTCCAACTATCAGCTAGTGTACGAATATCATTTGCAAATGTTTGTTCAACTTATTTGTCATTCCATTTCCATTATTCCATTTGAAAAACATGACGGAAAAAGAAGGGCATGAATTTTATCACCTATATACTATCAGTGTCAAAAAGCACCATTAATTGTGAATAATGAATGTCTGCTTTTTGCGCGCAGCTTTCATGTATTATCGATTATTTTATAATCCGGAGATGGTCACGCTACTGTAAACATTTGCGGCACTTTTTGCCCAGGCACATTTGTGTCGCATTACGTGTAGAGTTACAACTAGATCGAGAGATATTTGAATGGAAATCCGACGGAAATAAGATATTGCGGTTGTGTTTATACCGGTACACATTTTCGTCCGACAAATCAAATTTTCGTGCTTAATTGTGGTGAACAATTCATTCGAATTATTCGATAAATACTGAACTAATGCCGTTAAGTATTTAGTACGTTGAATTAAATTATTTTATTGAAATATATTGTTTTGGTGGATCGAACCAATTATTTAGCTGACATAATTGATGGAGCCGGCGAAACGATTTCTACGTGAAACGAACACTTTTTGTCAAGGCTCATAAACAATAAAAACTTGATTGCTATTAAGCAACGGTATCAGAGATTAATAGCTAATTAAAACCAATTAGTGCTACAAATTTCCCATTTTATATGTATACACCAAGCAAAAAAATCGTCACAAAGTAGTGAAACATGAAAAGTTACTCAAATTTTTTTCGACAAAATTTTTTTCTTCCGAATCATCAATTTATGATGAGATTCCACAAAAGCACATACTGAAATTACGATGAAAATTGCTACATTTTTGTCTTGAACATTCTATAATGAACAGTTCAGTGAATTTGATTAAATCATTTTGAAACTATCAAATTTAGCCAATTCAGTTTTCAAAATTTTGTATTTTGTTTAAAATACAAAATTAATTTTCAAATATACTTCATTATTTTTCATTTTCATATAACTTTGAATGACTCAATGAGTAAATGAAGTAATATTGTTTTTAACTTTGAAAATTTTTACCGTCATTTTTGAGTCGGCGCGACTATTAATCCAATGTCGGTGGAGACACAGGACGGAAATTACGAGACTTCCGTCCACGTATACGCGTAAGTCGATAGATATTTCCGCGTCGTCGAAAAATACGTTACAAATCCGCCTTTAAGTCTCTTTAGAATTCCGGTCACGTAGCTGTCGCAGATATATTGTAACGTACGTCGCGTCGCCGCTTTCCACGTACCCTACTTTCGAACCTCATTTATTGCTTTTCGGACTCTATGGCTAATGTTCGTTCCTTCGCTTCCAGGAAAAGTTATGTTTTTTTTCACGCAACGACTAAGACGAAAATTCTTTCGCGTTAATCGACTCACTGAACTTTAGATTGCACAGCTTCATTCATGGCATTAAATACGACTCAATATCGCCAATCCGCAACTTATTTTTACTTTTAAGACGATCGATTTTCATTGAGTTATCCAAATATTCCGGAATCATTCACGTGAATTCTTATGTCTGACCGAAACCATTTTTTACTACTCAACGATAAGAAATTCACTTTCCCCGATTCATATATTATTCCCTCTTTCTTGTTTTTTGATTTTCGTCAAACATATTGCGTAACAAATAGAAAGTTAACCGAATTGAATTAAAGAAATGAAGGGGAAACGTATTTTGCAATATTTTCATAGGTCGCCGCACTGATAAGCTACAAAAATCCAAAACAAACGGAGCATGAAATAGTTATTCTAAAAAAACACTTCTAGATTGAACAATAAACCTGAAAAAACAAAAGTAAAGCGTTTGGCAAATAAAATGTAATTGTTGGAACATAAACGACGACATGCGGAAATAAATTGTTTCGTAATTAAACTAAGAAACGCTCGACGACTCGTCAAAGTTGCGTAACGTTAGAATCACAAGCTCGACGAGCACATTCAGCCAAAGCGATGCCGCTCATGAAATCCGTAAAATTCGTGAAATTTAAATTAGTTTTTCCATTCGTGTCTATCTAGCGAGAATAAAGAAGGATGGGCGAAAGACGCGCGCACTGAAAATGAATAAAAGCACGAGAGCGTTTACCTGAAATCGGACACTGCGACGCATTTGAACGTAAAATGATTTAGCGAGCGTTTTGCTTGAAAGCAAACCGTTCTCAAGGAACATCGGTAAAATCGTATGCGCATATTTAGCATGCCGCGTATTATTTCAAAACAAGATTCCATTTTACATGTACTTCCACGAGAGAATTCGGCCTCGGCTCGAATTTGCCACATCGCTAGCACTGAATGCAAACGCGACCGAGACGGCAATCCACTGTTGGCGCGTTTTTAAATATTATGCATTCAGAGTTTACATGCAATTTTCGCAATTTGCGACCAGTGATTTGCTTTTTGAGCAATGATATCGCGGTTGACGTGTAATTAGCTCTAGAATTCAATTCATTAAACGTTTTTTCCGAATTCGCTGTACAAAAAAAGTTCATCTGCAAATGTGTGCTAAAAAATTGCATGTTTTTGTGAAACTAATTTTAGAAAAATAACAGCAAAACTTGATATTACCACAGGTAGAAGCTTTTCATTTTCATTTTGCTTATGTAGGTTTTGTCAATAAAGCGGAAACTTTTATGTGCAAAAGCTATGAAGATTCTTCGGTCAGATAATGTGAGCCCGTAAAACTCGCATTCGTCAATTTTAATAAAAAATCTTGATTACGCGAAGTACGTACGAGTATCTCGTTGTGGTTACGTTGAATTGTATCCGAAATGTGGCATGTACATCAGTCGGTTATTTCAAATATGGACGAAACCCTTGGTTCTGCGTTATATTCAAAACGAAGTGGGTCAATGAGAATTCTGATTACAACACGTCAATAACCATTCGCAAAGTCTTGCGAGACAACAAAGAGTACAATTCGACTACTCGCTAGCGACACAACAACAACTCATTAAATCGGGCTTTTGTTCATTCAATTGCATTATGTAAACTTATTTACCGTACGCGGTCACAAAATTTCTCAATGCAGGGCTACATTAAAGAAAAAATTGTGTACGATCACTATTGAAGAATATGAATAAATTATGAAATTATTTATAAAGTTTTGGAAAAGTCCTATGTCCTTACGGATCATATTTTTTTATACTAACTATATGAAAGAGTTCATAATCACTTTTTTGGTAACCCAAATGAACGTGCACTTTTTTAATCAGATATAATGCAAGTAAAGCCATAACCGAAATGACGAATCACCATATAAATTGCAAGGTCTGCTTTCTTTACGCCATAAATATTAAAAAAGACGAGGTGCTACTCATACCTAAAACGTTCCCTTCATCGCATTCCTTCTTTAGCTTCATTTTTCCTAGCCCAGCTTATCCCAACCGGCTTTTTTCTTTTGCGCCCTGCTGTCTTGTCTTAGCCACTTCACTTTTGCATAACTATCGCGGATCCATGAGAAAATTATCGCATAAATATGCATCGCTCCTGTTATGCTTATTAAATTTGTTATCAATGTATTTAAAATTGGCACTCAGTTACAAATCAGATGCTATGCAAATAGTTGACTACACAGCAAAGAGTCGACGAGAGAAATACCCGAAATACCGATTGCTTAGCTCTACAGTCTTCGATATCTTATCCTTGCCTTTTAAATATTCCAAAGTTCAGCCAAATAGAACAAATAATAAGAAAATTGCAGTTAAATTCCCGAATGAAAAATTAATTTTGCATTTAATCTTGTTTCAGGCATGACATTTCCTATATTGTATTAAAACCAGTCCTTGAATTTTCTTGACGATTACTCGTGTCACTTGAGAGGAAGTGAATAATTAGGTCACAAGCATGGAAACTTCATTGAAATTGTTCAGCTTTCATGAAAAAACATAATAATAAAAAAAAGTATTTTTTTACTCAGATTAGATTGCAGCTGACCGACATGGGAAAAGATTTATTCGCGAGCTTATTGCGACTGGGTGATTCAATAGAACCCTTTAATATATCACAAGTCATCGAAAAATGCGTGAGACAAAGTGGCTGAATATCGAACAACATTTTTTCCTGCCATTACAGCTAATATATGTTCAACAGCTGTTCGTGCGATCGATACCAAATAGATACATTGTGCGCTTATTTGCTGCGTGCCTTCTCAACTTGAAATATTCGCAGACCCGAACTAAATCATCATGTGGCGGTTGTGACCTACAAATTAAACGGTCTCAAGTGCAAGTATCAAACCGCTTACACATACAATCTTGTAATGAATAATTAAATTTGAAAACTACTATAACGCCAGGCGAAATATGTATATTCAAAATAATCGTTTATAAAATCAACCCAGAAAACAAAATCAGCTATTTTGATAGGCTGAATAAAACATATGATACCATATACGTAACATATGAAAGCTCACATATATGTCGCATACAAATGGCAGGCATGGTATTCAGACACATATGTCACGTATTTGCAACTCATTTAGACATTCTTGGTGTCTTGGCATATATACCAGCATAAATGCAGCCATTTATAAACGGTTACCAATATAAGCCATGAAAGGCTTATATTCATACTGTATATACCCTCACAGACGAAAATGTATTTTCAAAATGTAAATAAAATATAATTTTTGTATGTAATATATATTTCCGGCAATATAAGTAATATTGATCATGTTTGTTTTTATAGATTACTTTATATAACATTTGAAAATATAACATAAAATATATTTGTTCTAAAACAAATTTATAAAAAAAGCAAAAAATATGGGTATTATTTATTATATAATTCTAGCGACTATATTTTCGTCCTTGAGGGTAAACATATATTTTTACCCTCTCATGCGACATATATGTTGCACACATTCTCATATATGGCTAAATATACTGCATATATAAGGTATATATACAGGTAATTACAGCTTCATATATATAATTGTTGCGTAAGTAATGATGTACTTGGACGTTGAACGTTGTACTTAAACAATGACGATTACACTTGTTCAGTCTACAAACAGACTATAATGCTGTTCAACTTAATCAGCTTATAGCATCATTTAAATAATAATGAATAGCTCTTTATTTATTGTTTGCTGAAAACAAACGATTGCTCAATCTCATCTGGTCCGCGATCACCACGTGATATGACACGACGGTTAACGCCGGCGTAAACTTGCACGATCTGGAGCGCTCACGTGGCTGGATTTCCCTCCTGCCTATTAATCACGCGAAGCTGTACCGTCCCTAAGCTTTCGCCACTATTTCGGTGATAATTTTTATCACTGAGCTGAAAATGGGACTGATCGAAAACGAAAGGAGAAAAGTGGCCAGTGGCGGGAGAGGGAATGTTTACCCGGCGATAACCCGGTGTTAAGGAGAAGTGGGCGCAACGTAAACGGCAAGGGTGAGAGATGGGTAAGTCCGTGTAAAGTGCTAACCTATGATCCATAGACTGCGACAGAAGCCTGGGGCAACGCGTGCAGGGCAAGCCGCTGGCTTGCCAACGCGACTGTCTTAGATGCGTCTTCAATGATCTGTTGCGTACGGTGGTGAAGAAAAAAAAAGGTGGGAGAAGGTGGTTCTCGATGAAAACCAATTGATGAACTACGGAACACGCGAGCGATCACAGCTCGACAGACAAAGCGACACTCGGTGCGCGACGTGGCGACGAGTCGGATGGCTGACTGGCGTGATCGCACGGTTCTTGCAGGGTCTAACGTTGGGTTGATTACGACCGAGGGGAGGTCGGCGTGGATCTCGCGGTTTGGCGGCTGAGGGGAAACAGGGGCTCGGAGGGGAGTGTTAGCGCGTGACTCGCGGACGCGATGCTCGCGGGGTGGGGCAGCGTGCTGGCGGTAGGGGATGCTTGGTTGCGGGGGCGGCTGCACTGGGTGACGAGATGCAGCCGACAAGGACGGTAGGCATGTTCGAGCCACACCGGAGTAGCAACAGGCGGCAGTTGTCCGCCTGCTGTTAGTACTATCTATGCCCGTGCCACGTTCACTTCGTGGATGGCGCCGGCGTCGCCGCTGACGTCACGAGTACGTGACGTAGGCGTGGTCACGGATGCGCACTATCACCTTGCCTGTAACCGTTGTCATAGTGACTGCTTTTTCCGAAGCTCGCGTTCCGTTGTCGTCACCCACCTACCTTTCGTTGCCTTGTCGTCAACCCCCTCGCCACCCGATCAAATCTGCCCCACCGACTCCCACTGATATGTCCACCCAAACGTGGACGAGAAAACCCCCTTGTCGCTATTACGCGTCCACACAGACCACGCGAAGATTCCAACAGACCGAGACAAAACAACACATTCACTTGGTAGACAAGTCGGTCAAGTTGCACCGCCAACTAGAGTTCATTCCCAAATTCGAAAACATTGTCTTTTCCGCTCGATCCTTATTATCCTCGTAATTTTGTTTCATCGTTTTTTTCTTCTTCATCTTTTCTGCGTGACTGTGAGGGGTCGCTTCCACTCATGGAACAACATATCAGATAACAAATTATTGGCCAAGTTTCTTGAGAAGGGTCTACCGAAAGACATTATTTCCGTTCGGCGAATGAATTCGATCGAAAATATTTGTGTCATCGCTCACACAAGTTTTCAGCATCCCGCGATAACTCAAGAATTTCCTAGATTCTCGGCAGGCTGCGCGATTTCTGTCTCCTTTTTAATGTATTGCCGGCTTGATGTAATTTTCACGTATATCACGGATCAGTCTTCAACTTGCATTTGCGCGTTCGTGGATCTGCGAATGTGTCAATTACAATACGAACAGCTCCTCGTCGGATACATGAAAATTTCATTAGCATAGTTATATTATCGTGCGTGTATCAAATTCACCAAGATTAATTTATCCCGGGTGAACAATTAAAGCAAGTACATCAGGCGTATGTTCATGAAAAAAAGTGAAAACAATGCGGCATTTGTATCTCCTTCTATCTTTCGTTTTTTCAACAATTCTTCTTCACGAACATTCGGTTTTCTTACTCCTTTCAACACGTTTCACTAACAACTCCCAAGTCGACTCTCGATCTCTACTCTCTTTGCGATGAAAATGAGTACTGTATGCAGACATGTAAACACATATAAAAAAATTTAAAAAAAAATAATAAAAACTCGCGCCCTCGTGATTTATAATTTTGATTTCAGTTGACTGATGACTAACGGAAAGATATATTTTGATCGCGTTGATTATCATTAGGTCTTGCGACGCGACACCATTAGGAATGAGTTGTTTCCCTTTGAAACAAATGTACTAGCGCAGTTACATAAGCGCCAAAAGTAACCCGAAGCCGCAATAAGCATTGTACATTACTTAAACATTACGAAATGGAACACGAGGGAGTGATAGTCGCAATTTTAGACAAAATACGACTTAGCTCTATAACTTTGGAGAAAGAATGAGCGCCAAAACGACCATCTTCAGGCTCGTAGCAAAGGGAAAACAAAGAAATGGCCGAATGTGCAGTGAGCGCATCGTAGTCAATGGTCGGACGTGAAATTTATATTGCGCATACTTATTTAGTGCTAAGTTTTGCACTTTGTTATTTCCATTGACTTCGTATACAATATTTCAAAGCGTTTTGTTTACAAATTCAATCTTACATAACCTTTTGTGAAACTTGCCTCTTGCGTAACACCGACGACAGAAATGGAGTTGACTTTAAATCAGCGATTGCATAATTGGAATCAGTAAAAGTGGGTTACGGATATAATAAAATAGGATCCATTCATCACTAAACATTTTTTCACGAAAGATAAAAATTTACTACATTTTTTGATTGCTTTTTACGAAAAAAAACCCATCTGACAAAAATAAATTATTAACTTTCAACTTTCATGGCGAAATGAAAAAGTCAACTCTAAAGACAATTTCAAGATCTTATCAATTCGCTTCAGATTGAAGAAAAAAGAGGGATGAAGAAATGAAATTATAAGAGTTATCAGTAGAACAGGTTGTTTGATGGTTCAAATTGCTAAGCTCCTCTGCCAATGGTCACTCAATCACTGAGATATGATTTCCGAGCCGGGTGTATTTTGATTTCAAGATGGTGCTTGATAGTTTTCGATTCAAAGCTGGGAATCAGGGTTGCTTATAATGATCAAGTCCAACCTGTCAGTTATCATTTTGAGTTTGCCTACTTCTGGTCCTTGACAACGGAAATACTCTTATAGGACAAATAATTAGGAAGGCACAAACTACTGTTTGAGTGTTGACGCTTAGGTGTTCGTGCACGTAAGCTAATTCAACACTCAGAAATTCGCTTATTGACGTACGTATCCTCGTTTTCTACACTGGCAGTTGTAGAACGTGTCAATTCATTGGATGGCTGATAACCTATTCTCATCACGAAGCTCGTTTCGGATGCTGCAGCTGAAGAAGGACGTCGACAGAAGCAAACCAAGTTGGCTGGATACAAAATGACACTGAAGATCAAGGTTTAGAATGAAGGAGAAAAATGAGAAGAGGTGTACAGATATTTTATAAAAGTTCAAAGCTCCGAGAATCGAATTAGGTATTGGTAGGCACTTTCGCAATGGCTTGATTCGGTTGAATGATATCAATGATTGCCTTTGAGGCATGAAGGATATGGAGGGTGAAAGGGGTGAGCAAGATTAGGACACTCTTAGAAGACTCGATGAGACAAGGTAAGGGAACACCAGAGTGCGCCTGAGTGTTGGAATAGTGAGTGCTTTGCTCCGGAAAATGACCTGTCACTCACGGTACGTTCTTCTTTCTGCATTCCTGACGTGCGGATCCTGTCTTCATCCTTTACTCTTTTTGTTGTTTCTCTTTAACCGAAAGTAAGTAACATGGCCATGGCTGGATTTCGATCCAACGCTTCACAATTGATATTGTACACCCTTTGATAGAACTTCTTCGTTGAATTGAATGATTTTTCAAATTCTTCTGCCAGATTAAGGTCAGAGCTTGATGAGTTGCAGTTTGAGCGAAAATATCATTTAGCAATCCATATGATACATATAATTAAAAAATTTGATATTATTAATTTATATTTTTTTATCTATTCAAATTTTTAAATTCATTCAAAATAGTACATAAAACTAACTGAGAGTCATACAAAAAATCTTTACAAAAATAACATTTGACGGGCAGGAGTTAAACAAAAACAAATTTTGCGTTGACCGAAATGAAACAAAAATGGAATACGGGTCTAAAGTCGGATGCGTAATAAAATGTATCTCTCAAAAACTAATTGGTATACACAGACTTGAGATCTCAAACCCGAAGCAACAAGATCAGCAAAGTTAGTTGCAATGCAAACACGAAATCATTCGAACGTGCGGAGCGAACTTATTAGTGCGCGTTCTAACGCATCAAATGCGCGATCTTTGTATCGTACATTAATATGCAATCTTCGGATCATATAAAAATAAATATTTGGCATTGCTATTTGTTTTACCACAGCTTGAATAATATCAGTTATCTGAAAAAATACAATACGATACTCAAATATAATTTGCATAATATTATTAAAACGTATCAAATATTTACATGATACATCATATTTGAATTTAATAATATGACCGAATTTCCACTTTTTTTAAATTAGTAATATTTAGAGAGTTATTATATTTATGAATTATTAATTTAAAACTGGAAAATGAATTGGTCTGTACATCATGTAATGGGTGCTCACGTGCCCGTTATTATTGTTACCGACATCGCACGCCAAGCGATGCAAACCTGCGCGCGCATGTCACCGGTGAATCGGCACAAACATCGCGGCCGGTGACGCCATTGTTGATTTTGAGTTTAGAGCACGTAAGAAAATGCTAAATATCACTTTAGTGATACTAAACTTCAACGACACTTATTCACTTTTGCAACGTGCTCCTATTAATTGTCTGTCTATTAATTGTCATTAATATTATCCTCAAAAAAATTAATTATATAATCTTTGTGAGGCACGCTTTGAAACTGTATTTCAACTTAAAGTTGTATTCAAATTAAAAGTAAATTATGTCAACAGAGAATTGAACTTGAGCCTCGTAGTAATAAACCCGTTATCCTCTATATCTGTCATATTAAATAATTGACTCATATAGTTTAGTTCCACATATTTGTAGCATTTTTCAGTTTTGTAATTACTATTTTTCAATAATTTACCATTTTAAGAAAGTGTGTTGAAATATATTGTTGTTAATAATCTAACAATAATACGTATCGTTCGTTTAGAGACGAAAAATTATGAATATCTGTTTATTTGTAATTTTTGCTTATATCAGTGACTTTCTATGGCCATTTGAAAGCAATTCAACGTTATTTTTTTTGCTGGATTCCTGTTAAATTAAAGAAATTCCAAAAAAATGGAGAGAACGTTCTCGGGCTACTTCTAATTAGATATGGATTTATGAGGCTCTATTTATTTACGAAACGCACCTTGGGAAATTTTTGTTAGAAAATGGAATGGATGTACCAGCTGTTTAGTGAGATAAAAAGTATGAATTTCTGGTGTTTGCAACGCGAATTTCTTTTGCTGGCTAGTTTTCAATGCTGTTGCGCTAAATGCGGTTTATTTGCACGTTTTATAGTGGCGCGCAAATCAATCGGACGCTGAATTCACTCCCAACCGATAAATAAATCATATCGTTTTCAAAAAGTTTAAAAAATCGGCGGGTTATGAAACTGCTTTTGTAAAACATTCGAATCCCCGAATAATTTATTGAAAAATTAATTATGAGAAACAAATTTTGCCCTCCAACTGATGCAATAAAATCATTTCAACCCCAAAGTTTACGTATTCAGTTGTTTTTGTTCATTTATTCGTTACCATAAAAAATGTTGCTAATTAAAAATAATGTTATATATGAAATTGGAAATTTAACTCAACCAGTTTTTTTATTGCTAAGTTGGCTCTGATGGTTATGCATAGGGCGTTGAACGCAACCTAGAAGCAAGTGAAAACATGCATTATCCTGCTTATTGAGGTGGAACGTATACGTTGACGCCTCCCGGTTTGTTGTTTACGTTATGGACTGGAAATTGCGTCAAGTTCGCGTAGTGTAAAGTTTTCTTGACACTGTGTTTATCTATAGTAGTCTTCATGCATCTAAGTTCGATCTCACTGTAGAGCTTAGGTTTGTAGAATGGCACAGAATGTTGTTTTTTCTTTGCAACTGTATTTCATATTTAATCATTATTTAAATGTTCATCGACATAAGTTTGATTATGTATTTACTATGATTACTATATGAATTTTATGTATTTATTATATTATGATTTTCTGAAAACCAAAACTAATCGATGTATCAAAATTGACAGCACATTTGATAACGCGCTTTCAGTATATCATTCACGTTCACATTTCAATTGTTTATATATATTTTTGCAATAATATGGTAAAAAAACCTGAATTATATGTAAATTTTGTTGACCTAAATAAGAACTATTTAATTGAGCACAACAAAGTTACACAACAATTACTACAAATCTTGTATTACGGAATTCTTAGTTATAATGAGGCAATAAACTTCTATATACTACAGAATTATTCTAGGATTATACAAAAACAATAAAGTTATATATAAAACATAAATACGAGATTTATGTTCAATTAATATTTATTTATTTATTTATTTATTGGTTTATTATCTAAATTTACTTTTATTATTGTTGACTTATTTTGAATCTAAAAACAATTTTGAATTTGTGTGAAAAATTCAAATCGATGTTTGGGGATTTGAATGATCGATGATGATATCTAGTTTTTATCTCTATCAAAAAAGATTCCCATGATATCTTCAGTTTTGTTTTGAATATTGAAATATATTTAAGTTACCATTTGTCTATTTATAATTTCTCTAATGATAACTAAACTTATAGCATTAGTTTCTGAAGTTTTTTTTTTTATTGTTTTACTATAACATCAGTCAGTAACGACTATAAGAAACTTCATTAAATTACATACGAAAGTACCTCATATGTTGTTACAAAAAACTTGACTAAATGGTTGGTATATGTACTTTCATTTTAAATTAAGTAAAGACAGTTGTAACTATCGTCTCTTAAAAAAACTTAATTGCTAAATCTTAAATGCGAAGAAATGTTGATTCAAATGATTTATTATTATCAATTTGTGACAGCTATTCCGCATAAAGAAAATCATAGCATATTATTTATATGTTTATTTTATATCAAATCAATTAATTGTCACTTTTACTTTATGCACCCTGGTTTAGAATTTCAAACCTGTCATATGATCAATAACTGACATGACTCAATCTTGGAACTACTTTGCACAGCATATTTTTTAAATAGTGTCATGTGAATGAAAGTCATATATTTTTTTAATGATATTATAAATTGAGTTTAAGAACTTTCGCGTAAAAAGTTGATTCGCACTCTCGTTACAAACTTTGAACAGAATACGTGCATGTGTATTATTACATTTCAGGTCTTAGTCTTAAATCCGGTCGCAAACATCGTCAGAACATAGGCGCATTATATCTAGCCGGGGAACATAGTACTACTAGCACAAAGTTTTAAATGACGTTCGCACCACGTGTCGAAACATGAAAGCCTGTTCTTGGCTATGCACGTGAGCATTTACGTGACGTGACTGTCTAATTTCCATCTTACCGTTTGATATCAAACACACAAATTATTTTTTAATGAAAAAACGATGCAACACAATACATGCATTTTTATTTTCAATAAAATTCATAATAATATTCAAAAAATGATATGGAATTCTTATAAGTGTATAATTCACATACATTGAATATCATGAGCTTTTGAAATTTTTTTTTTTTTTTATTCTTTTTAACAAGTAACTAACAAGTAACTAAGCCGATCGAATGTGATTGATTGTGCAATAGTCCAATTTATTATTGTTACAATGCACTTGCGGTTGCAACTTTAAGATGAGTAATCAATTAAAACTTTTCTAATAATGAGCCGTAGGAAGTGAACTTATGACATATTATATCAAATAAAGTTGATATCGATAATGTATCAAACTGATCGATAATGTTTTGTGTGATCAATCAATCGAACAGTTTCCAATTTTGTTTCGATTAGCATGAATTGATTATCAAATGAAACAAATTTATGTTAAAACTTTTTGTTCTCATTTCCTAGTTATAAATTGAACTGTGAATTGAATTATTAATTCTGTTTAACACGTTGGCATAATTTAAGCGCTTGATGGAAACGTACAAACTGTGCTCCGCGTCCGTCTTATAACTTAGTTACAAAATTTTGTTATAAGTAGAATGTTAAAGGAAAAGCTGTGTAACACAGTTTAACACCAAATCCTCATATGCATAACCAGATACGAAATTTCAACGGCTTTTTGAAATCGATTCATAAAACCAGCATTAAATTTGTACCGCGAATGAACATGAGCGTGAGAGTTATCCTGTACTGCCTCAGAGGATGAATTAATTCTCAATTTTGTACTGTCTATTAAGTCTTGATTTCAAACGTTCCAAACACGATGGTATCAAATAAAAATAAATTACAAGCGAGGCTTGCTTATACAATAAGATGAACTCTAGCATGATTATAATTATCTTTTGACTTACATTAAGTTGGCAAAAATAGTTCATTATGACTTTATTATATATACTCATATTGATTGAAGATTTCAATTTAACTCCTATAAAATTCCATTCCGTGTCATCAAAGCACCAACCTTTGAGATGTTGTACAATGACAACTAATTTTCGGTTCTATATAGATACCCGGTAAAATAGTTATTTCCTATTAATTATTTCGAAAATTTAATTATTAATGATAACTAATTTATTTAATTGATGGTTGGTAATTAAGTTTAATATGAAATTTGTTTGTTGCATCTGATGTATGCTTGAAAGAAATTCACTCTGGATATCGTGTGCTGTTTTAATATGAAATATAAAAGAATGAACGGTAAAGATTATTGTTATTACATAAAAAATATTAGCATGTACACTCGGCACAGAAATTACCGCCCTTCTCGAAACAATGAGAATTTTTCAAAATGGCATATCTTAAAGAAATTTTATTAGAAAAATGTTTCAATTGGAAAATATAAAAGTTAAGATTTTCAATTCAGTTCAATTGTCATAAAAACCATTTTCATAATTAAATTTCTGAAAGTTATTACACTTTGAAAAATGCTTATTTTTCCAGGGGGCGCTAATTTTTGTACAAAGTATATTATAATGGTTGTAATTCGATAATAAAAACTAATGATTGTTGAATAAAATATTAATGATTATTGATTAAAATATCTACCTATAGTAAAAAAATCAGACGCACTTCGCCCGGTGCACATTGTAAATTCGTACACACAAATGAGTCGATTTCGCAGCCCTGCCAATTTTTCTCAGAGCAGATCTGATCATGACCTACAAGTGTATAAAATTTCAAGTCGATTCAACTCTCGGAACATTACCAAAATAAAAGTGCAATTTTCACAATTTATCAAACTTTAATTAACGAAACACAGAATTAAAAACAAAACGCATCAGGCTGTTGATATATATTTGCAAATAACTTTAAAAGCTTTAAGCTTGTACATGTAAAAGTTCATTACATGTACGATATGGAAATGGCCTATTATTTATATATATACTGGTTAATGAAATAATCAAGTTCAATTTTTAATACTTGACATGCTTTTACATTGATCTTTAGATGGCACAGTAATAATCCTATAATAATATTGTTCAAAATATATGTATTTTTATATTTAATCATTTTTATGTATAATTTATTTATACTTATTAATTAATTCGAGGATATTTTCTTATTAGCTGGATTTTCAGAAACACGAGTTATATTTTTTTTTTTTCATTGATGACAATTTTATCAATTATAATTTTGTTTACTTCAAAAGAGGATCAAAGTATTCAAAAGTTTCAAAAATCAATATGTATCAAACTTCGAAAGGATCTACAAAACCTCAAGGCTTGGCCAAGGCTACGACGAAGTTGTCATACCACTTTTTATATGCCTGTAAGAAGTTGGTGTACTTGCACAAAACAGAAATAAAGCCACGCAGCGCCACTTACCGGTGTAAATGAGAAATATGAAGCATGTGTGAGCGTAAATTTATAACTAAAATGTTCCATTTTTGAAAGTGCACATGAAAATCACATGATTTTATCGAAACGTAACCTTCTGCAAGTTACTGCGTTGTCACAGTAAACATTTAAATAACTACACAAATATTTACTGTTACAGAAGGTGATTAATCTTTTATTTTTTCGGTAAAAATAACTTTTCCTAACGGTATTTTTTGCTATGACATATGAATACGACGGTGTGTCACTGTAAATTTTAAAATGCTTATCTCAAATAAGGATATACTGCTTTTTAAAAATTCTTTATCGCCCGTTAATTTTACTGTGTACACTGTACTTTTGTCATTGATTTCCTATTGATTTCATTTTACTGTAAAATTTACGGTAAATTTTGGAGTGGATTTCTCTTAGTGTATCTATATACCTTTTCTCTAGAAAATCGTCCTTTCGCGTGCTTCCAGATAGTAGACGTATCGCGCTTCGGGAATCAGCGTGCATTATACTAAATTCGAAACCGCGCGGGAAATACGCAGGTGTAGTAGAGGTTGACAAATGGGCAGACCGCGAACCGTTAAATTAGTATACACAATCTGACAATTCAAACTCTCTCCTTCTCTTACGTAACGTAAGCAACTTTTTTTCTTGGAAGCGACTATTCACGCCTCCGTACAGGTACGGAAGTGCGTGTTCTTGCTTCCTTTTTTCTCGAAACGTATGAGTGTGACGCTTCGTATAGTTTATCTTCAGCTCGGTTACGAAAATTGAGACATTTTCTTCATGAGTCAGAAATTTTTTTTCTATAAAACAGACTAGATAAATTACCTTAAATCACTGAGAAAACTTTTGTTCCTGACAGTGCCGTAACTCAAGGAATTTCGGAACAGAATAAAAATGATAAATTTATTAAATAGGCATATTCACTCCTTAACAGCCTTGTTGTCCAATTTAATTGCACTGTTTTCTAATAAATATCATGATAATGATTTTGTATAAATATTTCAACGTGCAAACAGATTAAAGCAAGTTTCTTTCAAGATCCAATTAGGTTTTGATTTGGCCTCAATTTGTGAATAATCAACAGAAGTTATACCATAAATAAATTTGCGATTCAAATGGGTCTGGTTTGGATAAAATAACGTTTGTTTATAGAAGCTCCTGAGTAGAACTTGGCGCTGGCTCTTGCGGTTGCAAATGAGTTATTCAAATGATGTTTGGTATAAATAAGATGATTTCGGCGGCTGATGAATAGTAATTAAAAATATGACGCTAGACACCGCACGGTAAAATAAAATTGCTCCCGATTCAGATGGTCATGAATTTGCGACTTCATGACCATATTTCCCTAGAGTTTAGTGTTATTACGATGAAACTGTGATCGCAATCTGAAAATAGCGAGCTTTCAAAGAGGCTGAATCGAGGGATCCGGGATTCAAGGAGGTGTAGAATTCCAACAGTGTCGTGCTTACGAGCCTCACGCCCGGATGGTATGTCAGACCAGATCAATACATTCTTCTACGCTTCGTCGAGTCGGCACAACGCGTGATGCAGACTGCCTGCCAACCTGTATACCAATAGCTCGTCCATGCCGATCTCGATACTCTTTGCACACATAGTCACTCGGCAATCTCTTTCACGTCACCCTTTCTTTCCGCCAATTGCAACTATAGTGTCTTCAGTCTTTTTTCATTCTAACGAATATGATCAAATTGGGTTTTGACAGATACCATGACCTTTCGACCTACCTGTATTCTACTTACAACTTCCATCAAGATTAGAGTTCAAAACAAAAATCACGCTTGTCTGATAATTTTTTTGTACCAATTGTCCTCACAATAAATAGTCGATAATTAACTTTTTATATGCAACGTGTGATATTCGTTAGTTATTTGTTCGTCTTTGCAAAGGTTAGGCAGATAAGCCGAGCAAACGAGTGGGCTGAATTGCAAAGCTCACAAGCAACAAAAAAAAAGAATCCCAACGAACGGAGCGAGATCTATCGAATAGGTGTATCGCATGTATCCAGCGACAATAAATCAGTTTTGTTATACTTGGTCTTTTATTCTTGCAAGTATCGGAAAGGAGATCCTGAAAATAAAATGTGATAAAACAAAGACCACGTGAGAATGAACGAATGCAAAGGTGAAACAAGTTTTATATATGTTTGAATTCAACAAACAAGAATTCATCTTCTTTAATAATTACAATAACAATTATCCAAGTTAATTGCATTTTTAATTGCCAAACTTGATGATTCATTAATGAATCAAATCAACGATAAACTCGGAAGATTCGCCTTTATATGTCAACAAAAGTTACAATTCTACACTTCGACTTTTGAAGGAGTAACTTTGAATGAATCTAGAGTTAAAAACGTGAAACTTTATCGATTAACCGTTCAAGTAGTACGAAAAAAATGCACTCAATTGATCGTGTGAATGCGTTTTATTATTTAAACAACAATTTCTCAGAAGTTTCTTTCAAAAAAAGAAGTCCATTTCAAGTCAGGATGATGATTTGTTTTCTATCATAAAACTGACTTACGAAATCATGTCAAACAAACACTATCTATGTACATTTCAAATTAATCGAGGTTGAAGAATTTCACAACCGAAAGTTGAGAATTTTAATCATGAACAAAAAGGAAAGAAAGGTATAAAATTACATCGACGAAGAACTTAGAAATTACGATTTGCTATGAGAAATTTATCCGTACGCGATTCTCTTTGAGAGCGCGAATTCGTAATTAACACGGAAAAAAAGTTAAATAGAATAAATATGTATAGCAAGTCAAAGGGTGAAAGAGAAAGGTTCGAGTGAAGTGACAAGTAAGAAGCGGAGATCAAATCGAGAAGGAAAGGAGTAACTTCAAATGTGATTTCCCTGGAGTCTCTGAAGCGAAACATTTCTGGCAATACGCTCACACGAGCACAAACGCGGCCGGTGGTCGCATTGGATGCTATCTTATCTAAAGGAAATATCCAATCATGCGTGCACAACGAGATTCATCGACAGAAAAAATGCGAAGTGCATAACTTGGAAGACGTTGCGAAAAACTGATCGATAGACAGTGCACAATCTAGTCTCCCTCGAACCTTTGTTGTAACTAATTTTTGTCAAATGCAGAATTCCTATAGCTCAAATTCCTGTTTCAAATATTGCGAAAAATTTGAGCTATTTTGCAGAGATAGTTTCATATTTAGCTTCTATAATATACATATTGGAGTAGCAATGGCATAAAAGTTTACCTGATAAACTGACGAATACTTATAAATGAAAATTTGGTGATGAACGTAAGTGCTCGGCTCACATTTTACACAAACTTGACAAACAGTTTGCGTCCATCGGTGTGTTTATACTGGGAAATATTTGGAATGAATATTCCCCAAAGGACGTCCGGTCGTTACATTTAAATAATGATTTCAGTGAATAAAACTGCTGCACGCTGTCCCACCTCGAACGCTTGACAGCAGCTTCTCTTTGCTTTCATGACCTCGCTATTCTATTTACGAATGCAGTCCATATATTTAAAAACAGGAACGTACGCAACCGACCTGCAATCAATAGGCAAGATTACACACACATCACTACATCGCTTTCCATGTTTAATGAAATCGAGCGTAGAAAAATGCAGTTATAAGATTTATTGTTAAAACGAATTCTATTACACGTGCTATCAGAGTTATTGGAATAAATAACAGAGATAATCAACGAATAGAGTCAATGTTATTTTTTCACATTTTTGCTCATTAAACTCTGCATAATTTGGCCTTTGTCATGTAAAATTATTTCAAAGTAAAATTACGATACACCAATGGACATTGTTATATTATGATAAGGGTGAACATGGTCAATATTTAATTAAATAATTAATGAGAACCGATACCAAAATAACATTTTTGAATCAAAAATCAACTCACTCATTTACCATAATTAAGTCTTCCCAGTAATATACAAATTTCGAAATATGTTTGTTTGTTTGTTCCCTCTTTCAATTTGATCAACAACAACCGAAGAAATTTTTTTTCATATGGTTTTAACTTCTTAGTTAAAGTTCAAGTACGAGTGTCAACCTGTGAACAAATAAGGATAAAAAGTTTTTTTTATCCAAATTGATTTATTGTTGAAACTTTTTTTCTGCGACAATTGATCGCCGAAATTACTCAGCTCACTAATCAAGATATTTTTTACGAGTATATTGCTTTATTAATCATAGGTAATATACAAGTTACATAACTTACGTTTAAACAAAATCCATTTCCTCAAAAAATTTGATATTAGTTTCTGGAAAACTAATTTCAGTTTAATAGATGTATACACTCAAAATAAGGTTAAAAAACAAATGAAACTATAAATAACTAACAAACAAATGAAAATCAAATTTGATGAGGAAAAAATGGAATTTCTAATGCTATTCAAGTTTTAATCTCAATTTCGTTCAATTTTTTCAAGTCGAATGCACCCGTTGTGCCGAATTGAATGATTAGATGTTCGATCTGTATCAATATTTGCTTCTCTTACGTACGTCTAGCGAAATGGAAACCCGATTTTATCCAAAGTGTTTGCCCGTGCCGGCAGGCTGATTCGCTGGATTCTTGCTAGGAGGACGTGCCGCTAAGGCCGTGGACAGGCTTATAGTTCGCGAGCAACAAACTTCGCGTTTTGCTTGACTTACAGCACAGAACTCCTTTCTATGTTCTCCTTTTCTTTGCCTAGCGATAGCGTCTTCAGGATTCGTCACGATAATAAGCAGAGTAAACGAAAATTAATTCCTTGTACGAGCCGGGCTTGACGTAGCCAGGATGAAGAAGGATCATCAATCGGCTTTTCAGAAGGTGTAACAAGTGCCGCGTTGACTTGCAGCCTTGGTCTGATGAATCGCTGATCACACTCACTTCATGGAGAATAGAAAACAGTACTAAAGTTCTTTGCCTAAATGTTAAGGACTGTCTAAGTTTTGTACAATAAGTTGATTCTTTCATACAAGAGATTCATTCCTGTTTGTTATAGAAATAGTGAATTTCTTTTTAAAAAAGAACCCAGTCTCCTGTACAAGGTAAACAATTTTAAACAAAAATCTGGCAAAGAACTCAGTACGCAGTTCTATTCCCTGTGTTTGTCTTTAGTTTACTACAAATTTATTTTACATAATTGACAAAAGTCTTATCAAATCGAATGTACTGAGGGTCTCATCCAATACGTGTTTTCAGTCTGAATCAACAATGCGGTATTGTTTTGTATCACCGTATTGTGATCCTCTACATAAAAAGCAGAACGCAAATGGAAAAAAATCTCTTGAATTTTCCATATATTGCATTTTTTAATACAGACACTCAAAAATCTATTTTTTATATTCAGATTTTTGAAAGAGCTTGGAACTATGTTGTAAAAATATCAACTTCGCACCTACGAAGAATTCGTGCTTACTGTACGACCTGTCAAATACAAGAATTTGAACAAAAAATTATTTCAAACAAAAATGTACAGGGTTTTTGTATTTTTATATTGACTTTTGTTATATTCGGCCGAGGACTTAGGTTAAAATAATTTTGACAAAGAGTCACAGATTTTGGAAGCTTTTTATGAAAAATGTAAAGCTCTGTGCTGTAGATGAATCGGCGCATAAGAAAGTGCGAAAATGTTCGTCATGTGGTAATGGACGAACTCAAAGTAGAAATTTTTTGTCGTCTAAAGGTCGAGCGTAGTGGGCAGTGTGTGTATACGGCGTAAAGAAACCAGGACAGAGGACTGTGGAGTGGGACGAAAATTGGACGCGTGAAAGAAAAAAGGGCGCGAAATCCCCGACTCGCAAAACCAGGCAATTTTTCAATGGCTTCGACCGAGCTTGAATTCTCGTTAATTTTTACTTTCTCTCGCCATCCGTCGCGGACTCCGCCGCCATTGTTCGTGTCGTTACCTGGAGCCTCGACAACGATAACAGAAAATTCACTGGACCGCGTACACATACCAACCTAACTATCAAGCCTACGATGGGTGCCGATAACCGTCACTTTCCAATAAACTCGTGCGAACCGTCCGTTCCGTTTCGTTCCGTTCCCACTGACATTATTCTGCACTGTATTCCGTTTCCGTTTAGCTCTTCGTCTCTCTGTACTTCAGCCTTTTTTGTTTCCGCTATTGTACGCGCGTCGCGAATATCGTACGCTTGCCTGCGTCCCAACAGAGCTAAGCGCCAAACTTTTATCTGCACTCCCATTTAGACTCACTGTATTTTACATGCAGTCCCTCTTTCCTTTTCGTATTTCGTGAAATTAGGCCAACGGAACATGACAAATTATATTATTCACTTTGCGGAAAAGTGATATCGAGGAGATTTGTATAGCAACAAAATTAACTTTCAGTCTTACTCGAAAATTGCAAACAATAATACATTTTGATTCTAAATTTTTTTTTTCAATTGTGGAGCAGCAAAATATGAGCTCTTAATAAAAATTTCTTCAGCCAGTTGCTGTGAATTTTTTATGTCGCTTGCGATGCAAACAGAAAGGAACTGTCTAGTCGTCAATGGAAAGTTCATTAAAAGTTCCGAAATTATGAAAACATAACCCTTGGACTTTTTTTGCGCAGTCGTCAATTAAGCCCACCTGTCAAGAGCACAATGTACAACGCCGGTAACAGTTAACTGACTAAAAGTTGCGTCGTTGAAAGTTCCGCGCTGCAATATGCCAGGGCGTGAATTCGCGCTTGCAGTGCCGCACGCATTTGTCTCGGCTCATTCGACCTGTCAGTCTACACCGCGTATCGTCAAGAGTGTTTTTTTCTGATACTGATTTTCCTCCCGATTTAGGAAGGTTTTTATTTTCATTATCGGTTTGTAAACAACGTTGCATTGAATTTTTTCATACAAAACTATTTTTTTGTCAATAGAAAAATTAATGAACTATTACGCAGACTCGGTGAAACAAAATATGAAAGCATCTATTCTAACAAAAGATAAATCAGAAAGTATTCAAAATTCATTTTTCAAAGACAGCTGATGAATTCAATAAGACAAGGAATGAAGGACCATTGACGAAAGGTATGATGATAAAATGTGCAAAGAATAAAAGAGCTGCAGATCGATACAGTGCAAATCGGCGGTCCGCGGGGAGAGCTTGGTGATGTTACTCGTATGAAAATTTATGAGACTATTTCGCATGTAAGCACTAACCAGGTGTGGCTACACATAAATTTCCCATTCTCGCGCATATTTCAGTTGCTCCTTCGTTTACGCGTTAGATCTACGGGCCAACTTGGCAGAAGTTACCTGCTCTCCTGATGCCACCGCTTTCCGACTCATTCCATTGTATCTATCTTGATGTCTTACAGCCTTTCTCACAAGGCCTTATCCAATGCGAATCCTTAACCCTTAACTCGTATATATTCTTCGCCGAAGAAGCGCGCTCCACTAAATCACCCTTTTCTTTGACCTTTGTATTTCACAAGATCTTTCCTAATTGCTTCGCGCTAAGTGTAAATTATTTCGACTAAATTGCTTTCGGATAGACAAATGGAAATAAAAGCTCGCTGCTTAATGAATCGAACGTCTCTTACAAAAATCAACGAAACATTCATTTACATTTCAAAGCTAATAAACATCCGTGCTACAAGGAAAACTTGCGAATGCCTGCGCTGAAAGAGGGAGCGTGCACAATTATTTTGGAGAAAATCAAACATCGGCGGTGAAAACTTGATCAAATGAAATATGTTCTTCAGAAAATTTGTTTCATTTCTTGTTGCATTCAAGGGAACCATGACAAATATTGTGATACATACTCACAGTGCGTCATACTCGCAAAGTCAGTATCGAAAAACATGAAGAATTTTATTTACGGATAGACGGTAATGTTCACTATAGTTTTCGATTGCCTGCGCACGAGCGCACACAGCAAGTGCTACGCTTGTATGGAAATCCAAGCGTATTCATGCGTGGTCTACATATACGTGCTTAACTGTTGTTGAGGGGAGTTGCCTTTCACCTGATGATGGTTTAACGTAATCGAAGGAAATAGAAGAGAAAGAACATTGAGGTACACAGAAAAAACAAGTGGAAAAAGATCTAGTACGAAGTGAAATGAAAAAAAAAAACGACAAACGTCAAAAATTCATTCAGTGGTATAACCGCAGGAATAGTCGGACACGGTGAAAAGAAGCGGTGGCTAGGAAGAGATCTGATGAAAATTTCATTTTTACCAAGGGAAATTGTAAATTGGTTCAGAAGCCTCGTTTTCATGTTATTTGTAGTTACTGAACATCAAGATTCAAATGATATGTAACCAAATAACGTTCGTAATTAAGCAACCTGATGAGATAGCAGATTGGGCATGTTAGGAAACATTAGAAGCGATTGTTTCTAAGGCACGTGTTTGCGCAAGTATTTTTAAACTGTTTCAAATTTGAATGAAATTATTTCTTGCGAAAGCAACGCGGTTATGTCTTTTCGATTTTACAAACTGGGACAAAGTCTGCGAACTATTGCGACTATTAAATTTTGTTCTAGTATTTGTCTGCGTAACAACGGAGATACGATGAAGTATTTACCAAAAGTAAGTATAAAGTATTTCGCAGTTTTCAACCTAATATCAGCTGGATAAATTGATGTTTGTTTTATTACAGCGAATTAAACCTTTTCCGGTAACAAAAGTTCAGCCACACTTGACTAAAGTTAAGTGTCTTTTGTACGCTCAGTTTCGAAAGTTAAAGTAAAACTCAAACATCTAATTTGTTTGATCAAAAGCGACACAAGGAAAATCACTGTTTACGCATAATGTTTTGCGGTGAACATCGTTTTTGTACGCGAGACAAAAATATTTAGAAAATAATTTTGTTGCGAAAAATTGTTTGAATGTATTCATATGCTTGAACAATATTTATCAACGATAGAAGTTGTGTGAAAACCGCAAATGACTTTCTGTGTAATCGTTCCTCCTCTTCAGCTTCACGTTTCGTTTTATATCAAAGCGTGACTTGCGGTGCGCTGAAGTAAACGAGTCAAACTGGCGCGGATGTGCGCGACTCTCGTTGGAGCTTTTATTTGGCTGGCAGCCGTTGTCTTCGTCCACGAACCACCCGAGACTTGCATCATTAGGCGCGATTCAACGTACTCCACGGATCCTCGGATTGTTCTATTTTTCTTCATAAATATTTAAATTATTGAAATTCTCGCATTACCATACTTCATTGATTTATGGACGCACGGCTTCGGGCACTCAGACGTTATTCGCCGAACCCTCCTTGAGTCGTCAATGAAAAACTAAGACGTGCGGTCGCCTCCCATCATCGTCGCGATCTTTTTTATTTCATTTTTATCGTTGGTCTTACCATTTCTTGTGTGTCAATTTTTCTTACAGCCCAAATGCCGTGGGAATTGGGAAGCTGAATTCGCGAAATATTTTCAGCACCCGTCGTATCAAAATTATTCATAGATTGATTCAAGATAATTTTGAATGGCAGCTTGTATAATAAGTTTTTCATAATCACAGAATTCAAATTCGTTTCAATCATCCTTCTCATTCAGATATCCAAGGATTTTGCAAGAATATATTCTGTCTCCTTAAATAGTTTGCATATAAAAAATCATGGTAATCTGCCAAACAAATTGGAACTACAAAAAAATTCTAATGATATGAAAAATTCATATTCGAAGATAAAACCAAATACCCGATGATTTACCGTATTAACCCACAAGAAAGACTGACGTAATCGACTTATACATTTTTACGGTACTCCGGCACTGGCGCTTAACCGGCAATTCTGCTGACAGCTATGAATTATGAAATTCGTATCAAGTTTCGGGCTGTTATTCGGGTTTGTCGTTTGTTCGCTCAAGATATTTCAAAAGATCTGAGGCAAGGTGCGGGGCGTGCGCTATCACACTTATCCAAACACCATATTCGAATAAGATGGCAAGCTTTTTTATTCAAGGCTTTACTATAACCGAAACAATAAATACACACGGGAATATAAAATACAGACATTCGATTTCGTGAGTACACACTATTTATTGTAAATACCGCTTGGTTCAATTGAAAATGTAAAGTGCTATTGGCAAGATACTTCTCCTCACAAACGAATGTTTCACAAAATAAACGACTCATAATTCCACGTAATCGCAATATTTTCATCTTCCACTTTCATGAATTACGCAGCAATCAAAAAAAATATATATATAGTTTACGTGATGTAGTTTTAATGGTGCTTCAACCTTAATTCACCCGAGTGTAAATCAGATTCAAAGATTGCTTGTGTAATTCAATCATTATAAACGTTGAAATGAGGAATCCGACAACGTTTCCAACTTCGTTTTAGGTGTTTTCCGTCAAAAATACAAATTCATTAGTGAAAAATATTCATACGCAGATATTTCGCATACCAAATTATAGATATTTCAGTAACACCAATATGATTTATTAATGTATTTCAATTTCTGATAAAATATTACTAACATTCAATCATATAAATAAAAAATGTATTATTATTATTAAATAGAATCCAGACTTACCGTTACTTTCTGGAATCGCTCTATAATAATAAATTATGTATATTTGTCGAAAATTACATAGCAAAAAGTATTTTCAATTATTACATAATAATAAATAATAATAACATTCTAATTAATTATCACTCAATCAACTTTCAGTAATATATTTTAATTTACATAAATCTGGATTATAAGGGATGAATAGTTATTTTAGCACCGGACAATTGATGAATATATTTTCTTTTATTGAAATTCGTATAGACGGAAAAATAAAGTAAAAATGATAGTTGACATTGTAGAATAAATATTAAACATAAAAAAATACAACTTTTTCGCTAACTTACATTATGAATATATGTTTTATTACATTTTT
The DNA here is from genome assembly GCA_025266255.1 of Trissolcus basalis. Lineage (NCBI taxonomy): Eukaryota > Metazoa > Arthropoda > Insecta > Hymenoptera > Scelionidae > Trissolcus > Trissolcus basalis. The sequence goes on along the minus strand of JAAMPD010000321.1, from coordinate 260,980 downwards.
GTCTATAAATTTCAAGTTTATAGACGAGAAAACTTTCTTCAATTTGTTATTAAGTCATTAAATTGTTCTTGCTTAAATTTCCTGTATTACCCTTCGCAGAATATATCTTCTTGCCCAATTTTATACGAGAGAGTTTATTTCAATTCATATATACCTTTCTACATTTTTCGTTTAACTTGTTTTGCAAACGTTTCTGTTAAATTTTTCGTTTCTATTTGTATAACGATTTGTTTTATTTTTCATTGCTGGATGCAGTTACCAAATTTGTAAAGCAAATTAAAGAGAATCGATTTGACTTTTGTTTGTTTTACGTTTTCAGATTTCATTTCATTCGTGCGGAACAAATTGGATATAATTTTCACTAAAATAATAACCCGGTTGAGATGGTTGTATAAATTTATACAAAAAATGAATAATATTAAATCACTCGAAATCATCGAAAATTGCACGCGCATGATATTTGAGAATAATTACTGAATTTGTCTGTAAAAATCTCCCACTCATTCCTCCATAATTTCTGCATTTAAAAGAGATCCACAATGTTTGCCGAGCACGGTAATATTTATTATTACAAACATAAATTTCGAACTGAAACATTGAACCGGTTTTGTGTCCGAATAGAGGTGGTCGCACAGGATATTCACAATAGAGAGTGCAGCATCAATATCATTTTCGACTGGGCGTAATCAGATTACGAAAATGAAATTGAACTAAGTCGATAAACGTACTGCAAAGTGAAGACTGGCAAGTTTAGCTTCGAAATTGAAAAGACTTCTTGAGCTTTGAGGTTGACGATGGAATAATAGACAAGACACGTCGGCGGGTATGTTGTGAACGTTTGTCTGTTTTGAATTGACAATAATTGCATTATTGCTGCAACGTCATAACAGAGCTTAGGTGTGCGCATTACCTCTATTTCAATAGTAGTTTGTAATTGCGCGAAGTGGATGCTTTAAATCAAAACAAAGAATGGGTCATTGAACGACGATGGGTTAATTAAATCGTACAATTCAGGAGCTAACAAAGTAGCCATTGTTGACGGACAGTTGATATTTTTTATTTCGTTCAAGATGAACTTGGCAATCTCACTCAAAGAGGACCAAACAGATTAACTGCACAAGGGTGTATAGTACTATCGACAGTTGTGCGGCAGCGGGGTGGAGAGCGGTGTGGGCAGACTTGTGGATAGGGTACTCAAGATGCTAGGGCACGTCGAGCCCCTTCATATAGCTTCCATAATCAACTGCATACCACACTGTTACCAGCGTCATAGTGCTACGGTCGCCTCTAGCATATGAATGCTGTCTGTCGGGCACAAGAAGGTGTTTTGTACTATCGCGTCGATGCAGCGTGAGCATCCTTTGGCTTCTATGAGGCAATACCTTGCACCCGGTGGCCGCAACTATAGATAAATAACCGCAAAAGTACCAGACATAACCCGCTAGCAAAAATCAAGAACCAACGCGCAAACTAGGTGAATTGAATCCATTGCTGTTTATGATGCAGGGCTAAAATTGCATCGCTTTCAATAAAAGTTCACACATAATATAAAATTAACATCTCACAAAAATTTTGATGAAATACTTAAGGAAAAATCTCCCGAAACTTTGCTCATTATGGTTGTTATCGAACTTGTTAATTCATTTCAGTTTAGCAGTAAATTCAGTTCAGCTTAAAACTTTCAACTTTTTTATGACTTTGATTTTAACGTTTTTAAATTACATCCCCAACACCTTTGATTTAAAAAATACTTTTCACTATGATAAAATTAGTTGGTAATTCGAAAGATTCACGTCTGCGGAAATTTTATATTAACAGCAGATTGATCGATGAAAATTTAATGTACTGATGTATTTTAAAACTTGCCCGTGATTGCAAATCATGGTTTCATTTAATGCACATAACATTGAAAATCATATGGGAATGAACTGCAATACATTTTTCATCTATATATAGACATTCATGCGATTATGAATTATTTATTTTGAAGAACGTCTTTTATGTGTTATCACAGCTTTGTTTACCAAGCGACAACTAGGTTCGCAAGAGGTAGTATAACATCAAAATGATGTAGTCGTTCCGATCATCTCGGATGGCAAAACATATATAGACGATAATCACCATAATTGAAAAATTTGTAATCAAGTGACATACACTCTTGCCTCAAGTGTACGATTTACATTTTATATGCTACTGGAATTTCAAAATCTTTTCAACATATTTGTTTCGAGCAAGTTAACAGTTGGTGAAAAGGAAAAACAAAACAACAGATAAAAAAAAGACTGCATAATTAAATTCTACACGGTAAGATTATATTTAACGACTGCATTCAATTTTAATTGGAAATTTGAGTTATTGGAAAATATTTCAACGGCAATGAACTTGCTTTGAATAAGAAACAGCAGTTCAATTATTTGTCCGTTGAATACTTCATTGCGATATTACATGCTGAAACGATTAATTTAGTTCTTTTTAATTAAATCCAGCTCTTGTAAATTTGTTTGAAAATGCAGCAGTATTCGCTAAAACGCTGCAGGCTTATCGAAATGAAGATAGCTTTGTATCCGGTGTCTCACAGGAACCAATATTTGAATGTAGTTTTCATTGGTAATCAAACAAAGGGTGTCTACACACTATGTTTGCTAGACGAATGTAATTCAATTTTTACATGGGATATCGATGTTTATATGTTTGTCTACAGTCAACTACATCAGAAGATGCAAAAATTAATTCATATATACGAGTTTGGCTGAGGACGCCTTCATCATTTTTATACCCGCTCGTCATACCAAACTCTAACTTGTCTGAATAAACATAATTCACTGCGCGTTTTTGAAATATTAACTACCAACAGCGAAAAAACTTTCTTCTTTCAGCATATCGATGTTATAAATTATGATTAGATTCGAGTAAACAGCGACATCAGAAAATTACATTCTTCAAGTGCAAATGCAAAAATCGATTTAAAATAAGAGTTCTTCATTTATTCGTAATGATTAAGTCAAGTTGAAAGTATTATAACCAAGGAAATAAAGAACAATAAGGTAGTGTGAATGAAGGTAGAATGAAGGAGAGATAGAGATGAAGATTGAAACGACTATATGGAAATGGCGGATATAAAGAGTGGAATTGAAAAAAGGGTCATAAAAACATAGTAAAATGATAATGAGAAAAAGAAAATTGTCGAATGAGCTTAGTCAAATAAATATGACATACTCGGGATGATCGAAAGAAGATAAGAAGTAACTGTTATTACTTTCAAGTAATGACAGAATATGGAATAAGATTCATCTGCACTTGATGAAATTCATCAAGTGCATCTCAAAGCAGATCACAAATGTAGAACAATTAAATCAGACTATTTTATATTAAAAAATCCATTTCAAACATGTGCTCTGAAAAAAAATTTTTTTTTCAAATGATTGAAATTTATTTCCGATATATGCATGTATATTGTATTGTACTATGATACGGTGACAATAAAAGCAAAAGAGACAGAGAGAAAGAGAGAGGGAGGATGTAGAAGAAAAAAATATGGAGTATCTTTCAGACGATTCGTATAAGATAAAAATCTTGACGGAATACAGCCGAGCTTGGAGTAACAACTTCAAAGAGCAATCGTTATATTTTACGTCCAGAAAAGCTGCCTTGCCACGTAGTAAAAGCTCTGATGTTGGGGTAAAAGAGGACAAAGTCAGTGAGCGAGACGTTGGTCGGAGAGAGCGAACAGTCTCGCTGACAGAGGGTGACCCACTTCCTCACAAATTTTCATTCACGATATTACGTTTCACTTGTCACAGGGCAATGATTAGCGTTCACAGGATTCTGATTTGTCATTTTTAATTGCCATGGTTTCCATAGGTACTTGATTATTAGTATGAAATTAACCATTAGAATCTTACTAGTTGTACATTGTAAATAAATATCACGCTCCTTTGAATTTAACTTTGTTTTCTCTGATGTTATCTTCCACAGAAACTATTTTTAAAATCAATTTGGTGAACATTTATTTTCAATCTTAATAGTTTCTCGTGTGTTTTTAAAATTAAACTTCCAGATTTTCTTTGCTCAATTATTTTGTATTTATGTAGAATTTCCTTCAATTTTGGTCACAGTTTAACGTTGCTATCTAAATTTGACAAAGTTTCTATTGAAGGCAATCTAAACATGTGTCCTAAACAGGATTTGACCTCCGTCGAGCGGTTCACTTTCGACAAATTTGGTCCAAGTAATCAGGAGACTTAGTCAATTTCTGAAACAATTAAACTGCTCGTACTTATCGCGATGTCAACTTGAACATAAGAAAATTCGATCAAAAAGAGAAAAATCAAAATAAAATCAGGAGAAAGAAACGTCTACGAGAAGGATTAATTGTAGATTGTATTTCATGTCATAAATAAGTCTTACAAGCAGTATCAAGAACGCGCGAAATAGATTGTAAAAAAATAACGTCGTCATTCTTGCGATCCTATAAATATTCTCTAAAAGTTTGCTGCCAAGTTTGATTATTTGCTTGAAGTGAAAATTGAGCTTGCGCGGCTGCAATGCATGTTTTCGATGAAGACATGCAGTTTCGCTAAGAAATTGCTTTGGCCTTACGGCATCTTGAGCTGTGCACAAAATGAGAGATATAGCTGTAGGAAATGATTATAAATGAAGCCATCTTGGTTCGTCCGAGTCGGGTGGGAACTCCGCTGTCAGTGTAACAAAGTAAGAAGAATTGAAGATGATGTCAAAAATAGGAAAAGCGTATTTACAACAGTGTGAAATTGGACCGCTATAAGTCGTGAGAGAAATGAGCATTCCGCACGCTTCGTAGTGAAGTGATATCATTTTGAAACAAAAAAATATTTTGCAGCACATCGGCTATTTTGTATCCGTTTTCGACATAAAAGGTTCTTGATAACGATATAATTTTATCTATTCAATTAAAACGGAAATAATTAACGTGTCTCTTGTAGGGAAATAAATTTTTCAGGAACTCTGACATCTGCTACAATTGTAATGTGTGCTTTTCGTAATTTAGAGGAAGCAAATCAATTACGTAAATCTGTTTGCGTTGCGATTATGAAATGATGTAGCCGCAGGGGCTATTCGCGAATCTGCGGCCGGTGAAAACCGTCTGCATACGTTGTGGCATCGGTCACGACGAATGTAAATTTATTGTTATTCAATTACTCAATTCGTATCCGCAAAATCCGCACAGACGTTAATAACGTATTATGTTATGGTTATCTCAAAATTCTAACTATGTATAAATCTTTTTACGTGCTTATCTCGTGTACGTTTCACATCAAGAACACCAAAAATATATCAAACTTATTAAATCCCAATCGTCCAACCAACCTTTGATGATTATTAAATGTGACAATTTTCCCTTGTTGTCTGTTCCTGTGATTATTTTATATATAATTGAGTATTCATCTGCGTTGCTTGTCATTACAATTATAATCATTTTCAATAATTAATTGATCGTTCTTGACAATTTTTGGTGTTAAATTTTCGATAAATGTATTTGTACAATTTCATTAATTATGAATACATTTATCGAAGTAGAATGTAAACAAGTGAATTATTATTAGTTTATTGATATGAAATAATATTTTTAATAACTCTTTGAAAAAACATAGCAGTGACTGTGAAAGCACGAATACTCTATACTTTTACCCCCTGCGGTCTTTGTGTGGCAAAATTTATCAATTGTACATACGAATCAAATATAATTCAAAAGTGTGTATGCGAGAAACGTCGGGGAACAAGAAAGCGAGTTTTAACACAAGAATGGGATATAGTTGGAGGGTGTGGGATCTCACGGGGTCGACGAGAGAATGAGGCGGAGTGAAAGACAGAACGAGCTTAATGATGGTGGTTGTGCGCGAGGGAGTATAGGGATGAATGGCGTGCATTCGTCTATCCGCGTATACGCAGTGTCGACTGCACTCGCCATATCCCCCTCTAAACTCAGTCTAATTTGTTCGCAATTAGATTGAAGCGCCAGGAATTATTCACCGGCTCCAATTGTTGTCGGTGGTTGAACGGAGCCCGCAAATTGTACCTGTCCGAGATTCAAAATTAATGGTATATATATGAAAATACATACGTTCCACCAGGCGAACGCGCTCGAGATGACATACGAATCCGCACTCTCGCGCGAATAAATAAATTTCCCCCTGTCCTTTCGCTGCGTTCTCAACCGCACACGTTGTCCAACTAAACGCTAGAAAGATACCAGCATCATCCGGCTAATTATACCAGAACATCATTTCGATGACATCTGACATCGACCCAAAAACGTTCTCTAGAATTGTCTAACACTAATATAACATCTATAATATATACAATTAACTCATTAACTTTTAAATACCATGTACAGATTTATCGTTATACAGAAAAGTTCTTCAAATTTCAACTTCATACAATATTCCATGTTCAAAACAACCAATGCTGTTAATTGCAGCTGTAAACCAAAATCAGAATAGAACGTTTTGCTGCTGCGTTTTGCAACAAAACGTTCCATTCCGTTTGGAGTAGATGGAGTTGACGTGGAGATATACCAAAAGCCGTTCATTAAATATATTAGGGAGGCGCTGATGCACGGGAAACCAAGTTACGAGCTTATAGTTTGCGAATAGTGAAAACTCGTTTTTCCCAACTAATAGACTGAGTGCTATTAACTCCATCCGTGAGGTCTCAACCGGTAATTCATTTTTTTAGTTTGAAAGCTTTCTGGTGTCGGCCGAAGCAAGTTCTTGATTTTGTGCCGCTCACTTGGTTTGCGATCTTTTCAAACTTGTATATCACTAAGCTATACAAATCCAAATATGTAACAAAATAAGAAGACAGTATAAAGAACAGAAAATGTGATTTAAACTAGGTTTAAGTCGACACCGAATAAGTGTTGAGGTACAAGAAATTTGCTTTAAATTCAAACAGTCTAAATCTCCAAGACCTTTGTGAAGTTTAGCGTTGGTTATTTTGCGAGGGGAGCGAGTTATGAAGTGTGTGCATTGCACCGTGGCATAGTGTGGCGTTATAAACGACTTTTCGTGCGAAGTTTGTCGACATTCATCACGCCAGAAGCATTTTGCTAACCCCGCGCAATTTCGTCTGCCCTTGTCCTTGCTCTTACTCATTTGTCCTCGCGGCAACACTATCAATACAAACAATGGTCCTACTTGCGAAATTCCATTTTTACTCGTCCTATTTCATTTCAATCTTACCTTATCTTCATTTAAAATGCATTTCCATTGATTCGATGAACCATTTTGATAAATTCGTGGAATACAGTTTTCTCCAAAATATGTTTCATAAACATTAAGTTATAATGTGAACTGTCGAGATCTTCAGTATCTCGGATAACGCATCTTACATCCGATTACTAAAAACTTGAACCATTCAGAAACTCTTTGCAAAATAACTAAGAATCTTCTAAATTTCTTAAATATTGTTTGGCATTTCATTATTATATTACGTCAGATCAGCATATTTGCTAGAAAGAAGAAAAAGAAAAGGATTTCTCAACCGATCGAGGTGTCATTGCGGAAAAACGATCTGTTCTCAGGTTTCTCTGCAATGTAACGATGTCGCTCGTAAACTATAGCGGCTGATAAGAAAAGCGGCTTACCGTATTTCTAATTTTCTTGCCGGATCGGCAAATATTATGCATACACCGTGAATCTATGTCTTCGCGTCAGATGATGCATCACCGACCTCGACCGAAGACTGAAACTTATACTTCGTCAGGAGGGTAAAGTAACAAGGCTGTGGCAGCCTCTTACCTACCTACCATCCTTCCTTCCTTCCGGTCACCTTTTCGTCGAAGCACCAATGCATAAACGAAACACGCAAGAGAAAATGCGCATTGCTCTATGGTTAAATTTCACGTCACGTAGAATGGATGATCCCGGCTACGTTACAAAAGTATGCCCGTGGACTTTCGTTGGGACGTTTGATTTTCCAGGAAATTTATCTCACATTGGGGTGATAAAGTTTTTTTCTATAATCAAACTTTATTGGATGTTACAGCACAATTATCTGTGTCCAATAAATCGTATAAATAAACAAAGAAAATATGTTAATGAATTTTCACGATGGACAGTTCTTTTGTATTGATAAATTTAAATACCATACCCTGAATTTGAATAAGGAGTCGTATTAATTTTGCGAAAATTAAAGATACATGTAAGACAAAGTACTGAAAGTGACGATACAAAAGATGGCATACAAGCCACTGGCATATAAATCATGCAAAATTTATTCGATTCGAAGCGATCTGCTTAGGCCGAATGATTTCCGCGTGAGCAGAGTTATGTAAGGAGTGTCCACTTGAATAAGACGCTGTTAGTCTCGTTACAGAGTACGACGTTGGCTGATGTTCCCTGAGCATAAATCCGATTATCGTTGCACCGCGCGATGAGGCAGCAAGACCGGAGATAGAAAGGAAACAAGAAGAGGAAAAGTGAAGAGTGATTTTACAGTGGGAAAAAGAAAATATCAAAAAGGGTATCTATCGCGCAACTTTGAATATAAACCTTGAAGCAGGGGCGCTTCGGTTCGATTTATTTTCGTGTTTGTTCACGCTGGAAAAAGTTTCGCGGTTTGTCAGCACTTTTAGCAGAGATGTTCGACCAGTTGGAGGGGACTATTGGAAAGTTGCGTAAAGTGAGTGGGGGCACATCATTTAAATCTCATAAGCCGCCTTCGTTCGTTCATATTATTCGTTCAACGGACACACGTTTTACCGACCTTGTTTAATTTTTGCATTTTTTTCCAAATATTGAATATTAATTAGATTTTTTGTATAGAATTTTCTTTCCGAGAGCAACTTAATTAATTCCTAGCTCCTAGAAAATGGTATAATATTTATAAATTCCAAATACTTCAATCTTCTTAAGAAGATAAAATTCCTAAGATACTTGATATGAATATATTTTATCAAAAATTTCTCTTCCACGAATCTGTTATCAAAGCCGTAAATAAAAAATATCTAAGCAATATTAAAATATTCAACATATTGTGATATTGAAAATCATGTAAATAACTCAGTAAATTATATTGTTTCAATTCGTATTGTTTTAAGTGTATATTTTTTGAAAAGTATTATGAGAAAGTATTTTATGGTGAGAAATAGAGAAATCAACAACAAAAAATAACTTCAAAAATGTATGTGTTCATTACTAAACCTCCAATAAACAATTTATAAAAAATGAAAGAGATTTGAAATAAAAATACTTAATTGGGTAAAAAATGATCGAAATTTGAAATGTTGATCGTAATTTTCACGTCTTTAACATATGATGTGATATTATATTATTCACGTCAATATGCTCTTATCAAAATGTGACACTTGTAGATGGATCAATCTGATTCTGAACATTTTTCTGAAAAGCTGTCGCATTGTATACTAGAGGTCTTAAGTTTAACTCTAATAAGGGCTTAACTCATAAGGGTTTACCTCAAATATTTTTATTAATACTCTAATGAAAAATATTATCAGTTTTCCAGAAATTTATTCCTATACCTAATATTCAAAATATTTTTTACAACTATAAATTTAATCGGACTAGCCTTATATAGCGTTACTTATTACAATCTGTATACTAGTAACATGCGTTAATGTGAGTACCATGATCAACTCTATTTTTAACCCGTGGAAAGCACACTAGTGCGAATTTGCACCTAAGACAAAGATACAAAAGTACTGATTATATGAATAAGACAAAGACACTAAAAAAAGTGTGCGTTCCACGGGTTAAATCGCCTTTCGAAAGAAAACATTAGTACTGGTTAATCGGTAATCACAAACATGCTCAGTTATCTGACAAATGCTTGCACATGTTTACTGAAGAAGGATAACCTGTAGACGCGGTCTGCCTTGACTTCACCATGACCTTTGACCGAGTCCCTCTTAGACGTCTAATGATGAAACTGCACTATAAAAGGATTCACAAAAATTCACGACCTACATCCAGTTGATTCTGTATAGATTTCTTATCTTCTGAAACATGTTCTTGTGCTTGAACGAGTGTTTTGTATACACCTGCCATACAAAGATTGGTAGAACTGAATATCATCATAGTATCCGACGTAAAGAATAGGGACCTGGATGCAACGTTTAAAATATTAATTGGAATTTATAACGTCACTCAACTGATATTTATGCTTGGATACTGGCAAGTCATCTAAGAAGACACTACATGAAGATGAGAGTAGGAAGATTTCCTCGTTTCCTGAGGCAACATTTCCTACCTAATAAGATTGTTCAACCCTGGAACTGACTTCCACCGAGCGTGATAAACGCTTAATGTGTGACCATATTTTGGAACATCATCACTAATACATGAGCACTGCAAAACAAAATCCGTGATATTGATTGATCACTTAAATTTTAATTTTACTATACCATATTCAAATTATATTTATTATAACGATAGTTCTGTCATTTGATCTATTTTCATTTGTTTTGATACTGCCACTATTCAATCTATCGACACACTTGTCAGTATCAATTATACCATTGTTTTGTTATACATCATAGTTTGATTACCTTTCTCTTTTTCAATGTTTGCACTTTATTTTATAACTGGTATCTATGAGCTAATTATCCGAATACAGATAATATAATATTATTTTCTAATTTAATTTAATTAAAGCCGACTTTAGATTAACATATAATTAGCATGAGCTGCTGCAAATAATAAATAAAATAAATTTCATTTTTACACATGTTTATAAATAATACTTAATAATAATAAACTCACGATTCGAGCTCAAGACATTGGGCCCTAATGCGAAATAAATGGGGAAAGCTATTATGATTTCCAAGTTTATGGAAATCATAAAAGTTTTCAAAATTGGACGGTTCAGTCTGACTTTTTTGTTCTCGCGAAGAGTGAATAGAAACTTGAAGCAGGTGAATTTTTTTTTCTTCTAATCTAGGATGATCCAGTTCTCATATAGCTATAACGTTGTTTCTTTATATTTTATTTGATTTTTGCTCTAATTTCATGATTTATTTTTCGATTAAAGCTTGATTTTTTTAATCATCAATTTATCAAAATCACCAATAGACTTTTTTTTGGAACTATCAATATAATTTATCAGGGTTATGTTTTTTTTTTCCATTCACATGTTTCATAAAAAAATGTATACGTGTAACGTCTGCAACCGAATAAAATAGGATGACCCATAGTCTTGTTCTGAAATATTTTCTGTGAACATACTTACCTACTGCCAACCAAAGTAACTAATCAGTTAAGGGATCTTGGGACGTAAACACAAGAATGTAAGCGCCAAATATAAAGTGCATTGAAGTTTCTGCCGCTGCGCACGAAACAATGTACGAGTTTACAATTCGTCGCGAAGTTTTGGGAGAAAATCCATCCACAACAAACCCTACGCATGGCCAGCGGTTTGCTGGAGCTGCACACTTCGCACTGCCCTCGACCACATCAAAGTAACCGTTGGACGAGCTTTGAGCTCGATACGCCGGCTGTGTCTAGCTTCGTGACACCGCAGGTTCAATATAGTTCGCCTGTTATTACCCGGCTACCATTCAATATCCTTAATTAAATTCGGAAGCTTATTCTCTGTGGTTAATTACGGCTTCGTTCGAACAGAATGAAGCCATGTCATGAACGAGTTTTCTTATTCCGTGTTCGAACGCAGTTGGTATAGTTCTTGAAAATGTTCGGTCTGCTTGAAGCAATCTGATAAAAACCTGGATAACGCACAATACAAATCGATCGCAGCGACCCATTTTTAGTCACACCTAATTCGTCTTCACGCGTCATCATTGTTTCCTATTGTTACAATTTCCTTTACGGTATTAATTTTCATTTTATTGTTTTTTTTTCCATTTTCGTATAGCGCGGTGATAAAATGCAATGAATTTTTATGTCTCATTTTTCTCAATGTACCTTACATTTTCCGTATGAATTTTGAATTCACTCGCAAAACCTGCTTTGCCTGTTCAGTCACCAACTTTATAGCTTTGCATTTTATAGGTTCGGGTGGATTGTTTTAGTCGATTACTTGAATCAAATCAAATCATAAATTTGTAACTGTAACTCGTTATTTGTCCGAGTCTGATATCTAGCTAATTTTTGATAATCTGCAATAGAAACTTACCGTAACTGAAATAAAATTGATTGAAATGAATATTTATTCAACTAAGATGAATGAACTATATATATTATGTTGTAATTTTGTAATCTTAATTTTATTTCAAATTAGTTTTATTGAACGTGGAAAAATCAATGATACTACAGCTCATTCAATTTTAAGTGAAATAAATTATCTGGAGAAAACGGAAAAAATTTCAAGGACAAACAAAAAATCGATAGTTGAACATTATTTTTTGTACACGGATTCACGTAACAGTGCGTATAGCAAAAACGTGTTAGACCATCTCATGAAAACGTACATAAAACTGAGTTGCCGTGAATGATAAATACTCATTTGTGAAAATACGGTATTTGGATTAAGTATTTGTACCGAAGCTGAACAAACCGAAAGAGATAGAGTCATGGTAACTTGAGATCGGAGAAAGCTCTCTGCTGTAAATTCTCTTTTTTAATAAAACAGAATCATTCAGGGGATATTTATCTTCTGAAAAAAAAAAAACGAATTTTCAGTAGTTAACCTGAACAATTTTGGCATTCATGGTTCGTTAATATAATTAAAGAAATCTAATTTAGTTGAAGTCTTAAAAGCCTGTGGAATTTTTTCTATTTCTATCACATTTTGTCGGTTACTTACGCAATTTAATTGTGATGTGAGTTACTCAGCTTCAGTTGCATCACATAGGATAGATTCATTCCAATCGTCACACAGAATAGAATTGCAAGCACCTTTTCAGGCCGACTAAACGCCTACATCTATATCGATCGATGTTACGCGCCATTGCAAATTTCAGCTTTCAGCTAGATTAAGAATCGGGTTTATGTATCGCTTGGAGCATAAACACCTCGTTTATTTACACATGCCTTCGTCTTCGGAATAATGACTGCGGCTTACGTTCGAGTAAACTCGAAGAACTTTACTGTACCAACAAATTCAGTTGCAGACAAAAATCAATGTTGTAAGTTCAGAAAAAACGTATAAATGAAAAAATTTATGACTTGAGTGTATTTCTAAGGATCTAAAGAAGCATACATGATCAAAGTCTTAGCGCGCCTAATCGTCTAGCGCGCAATAGTCTTTCAAAACATAGAACGATTTCTAAAAATTCGATTAGTGTAGTGATCGAAAATGATGCCGAACTATACATATTATTTATCCTCCAATGTAACTCTAATAGGATTTACGTAATACTTCGAACTTGATTCAATTTTCGTAACCTTTTTCCAGTCCAGTTTTTTCCTTTTCAATTGAATTTTCAGGAGCAATTGGATCGGTGAACGTCACTATTTCGAATGAAATCTAAATGTAGCAGTATCCTAAATAATAAGAAATATTCTGATCTAATTAAATTTTATAATCATGTAAAATGTAATAATTGAAAAATTAATCATCCGCAAACAAAACGTGATGTTTGTCTAAATAATTAATAGTTAATAGGCGTATTCTTCAGAATATAAACTACTGCAATATCTGAGGTTTAAGCGGATTAAAAGCTAATCCACGCACAATCGTTCGTACTTATTAGAACTCTGACACGACTACGTGCAATCGATGGGATCAATTTATTTGGTAATTCGATTTCGTCAGAGCAAACACGAAACTCTGCATCAAAAATAAAGTGCAGACGTGTAACACACGAAGCTCGCTCGTTATTTTCGTACAAAACGATATTTTCCCCCTTTTTTAATGAAACAAATATTTCACGCATCATCAATTACGATGACAAAATCAGAAGGCATGGCATGCGCTTTTTCAGGGTGGCAATATAATCAGTTATTGCTGATTCGATTTCCCATGGATTGTCTCGTTGATTCTAATATGTGAAATATGAAATAACATTGTTGTTGATTCAATTTTTGTAACAACGGCTTAAATTCGTTAGTCAATTACAATCAACAAACAAGTTTCATAATTTTAATCGTGTATTTGTTTTATAATTGTTCACGTAAATAATCAACCAATTGTCGGAGGCCGTTAACAATTTGATTTATAATTTGATATCGATTTTAATCATATCTCGTTTAATTTTTTGAATGAAATTTCGTTATAAAAATGTAGTTTATAAAAGTTCAAACAAAATTTAAATTAACTAAAACTAAAGAAAAAGTGAACAATTCAATAATATTAATTGGCAGATTCACAATGATTATATACAATAAGATTTTTACGAACCTACAAGTTTTCAAGTCACGAAATTCTCAGACAATAAAATTTTGTATCTCATACCAAATTAATTCGGACCAAATTTGACCAAATGCGGACTTTCAACATAAGAAATCTGTCATCAAATGATACATCGAATTGTTATATCAAAAATTATTTGTCTTGAAATCAACTATATTTTTGTAAAAAAATTGTTTTAACATCTCATTTGATTTCTCCTGCTTGAAAAAAAGTTGATTGAGCTGAATTGAAAGCTGAGTCAGAAAACCTAGAGGACAATGTCAGATCTATTCCACTGTGCAAGATCAGGTATCGTAAGAAACTAAAAAGCTAAATATTGGTGTGGCTTTGACAAGAAATTTAAAACTGTACTGACACAAAACTGATGTAAAGTCCTTATCAATTGTCACTAGACAAAAATCAAATACACCCTTATAATTTTCAATAAATATATATCTCTTATACATTTATATAAGTCTTTTTATTAAGTTATTTAATCCTTTATAACTTTTACGTATTGCGAATTGAATCCATGACTGAGAAAATTTCGCCACGCGCTTTAGTTTCGAAAAAGTCTCTTCACTTGTGATCACTATGTTCTAGCTTTTCAGTATTTCATTTTAGTTACGTTGGCTTTGCGGATTTTATTCTAGAGCAATCTTTGTAACATCTTGACCAGGTTTGAAAAAAGATAGCCTATTGACCTTCACTTAAATATCTTGACTAAAATTGCTTAATGTTTTTAATGTATAACAACTGCAGATGATCTATTTTAAGAATGTGGTACGATTGAAATATCTTGAAAAATTTTTGTTTTTTGAGCATTTATTTACGAATATCTGGCGATTTAACGTAGAGCATTACGCAAAGTATTTCATCAATGACTTTTTAGGATTTACTACCATATAGCAAAACCATTTTCCGATTTTAGTTAAGTGGAGCTTTAGTTTGTACACCAAACTTTATGTAGAGGAAAGTAATTAACACGTCAAGTTCTCGGCTATTGTTCGTGTAAAAAATGCTGCTAAGATAACTTAATTTGTACACGTTTTCTACATGAACAGACTTCAGGTAGAATCGCTCAGTTGATCTCGATGTAGATCAATTTGATTTTTTCCTCTTTGTTTTCTAGGCTCACTTTTCCAGCGTTGATAGACAGATATAGTCTAGTTTCTGTTGATACCTTCATTGGTATAAAAAAAAAAAAAAAACGCAGACCCGATCGGCGTAGTAAAAATTGAGGAGTTTGTAGTACAGGTTTTATTGAATTCTATTACTTGAGAAAACATTTCCAGGTCAAATGCTAAAATCATGCTTTAACTTAGAGTTGAGAATGAGAAATCTAGAAGCAACTCTACGGATTGCAATTTTATAGTACAGAAAAAGAGACATTAGGTTTTAAACTTGCATTTAATTGTTTCCAATCGAAAATGTTTATTTTTAATTCAATTCACTCTCTGAGGTGTTAGTTATTATGTATAAAAAAATATGAAAATTCTACAAATAAATGATACAGAAATTTTCTAGGAAAAATAGTATTTTCTTAAATATGAAGAAAGCAATCTTCATATTTTCTAAATTTCAAATGGATATTTTTTCGATTTTATAAGAAACTTATGATTTATTGGATAATTTTCTTATAGATAATTTATCTTATAGATAATTGTCCTACTTTTCTATACATATGATTTTCATTGCTCTTTAATTTTCAGGAATTATACAGAACTTTCAGTATAGCATGTTGATATGATTATGAATTCTTGAATGTCTCTCATACGACAAGTTCCTCATAAAGTACATTCCTTTAAAGTGGAGTAAATTTAAGTGAACAAAATTTAAAGAAAATAACTTAGGTCATGATAGACTAGTTAACGAGCTATTTTAATCATCGAGCAATGGAAAAAATAATCCAATTTCAATTCAATTATACGTTCAATTATTTGTTAAATGAGAACATCATATATATTGAAATAAAAAGCTTCATATATATTTCATAAAATTTATTCATATTCAACATATTCGAAGTTGGACGAATTCGACCCGACTGTCTACGTCAGTATTTTTACATGACCGAGTGAGAGTTAAAATAAACAAAAAATCGTGATAGTTGACATGTATCATACAATGCATTTTAATTTTTTCCAACGACAACAAACTTAACCTCATTCTTTGTTTTCAAACCAAGATTATTATACAATCAAAATTTTTTCTATATTTCGTATTTACTACAATAATAAACGTACAATAATAAACGTAATAAGACACGAAATGCCTGCAATAATTTTCTTGATTTCAAAATTCCATATGCACTTCATCACGACAAACTGAAGTATTAACTATTCAACTATCATCAAATTTTGAATGTTAAATAATTGAATAATTGTATTTGTGTATTGTTATCCGAGAATTAAATAATTTATAAGGCTGCAACATTGCAGAAAAACTTCCTGTACAAATATACTGCAAAGGAGCACCTATGAATGCAAGCAAAGCACTGCGGCAAATTGTGAATCGAGATTCATGGATATGTGACGTCAGGGACTGCGCACATACATTAGGTTCGTACGTTTGTTTATAAAGGGATCAACGCTTGAAAGACTTGGCATGGCGAAGAAGATTTGTTTTAATGTGTTGACAATTCCGAACGCAGGCAGAATATATAAGAGTACAAAAATTATGTACATAATTTTATAGTAACAGCCGTATCTTCCTTTGTTTGAATTGAGATCTATCACGTTTCTGTCTCGAGAGGATTTTCTGATATTTAAAATGACAGTCAATCGGTTATTTTTTTTATTGGATCGAAGACATGGATAATTTCAGCGGAAACATCCATTTAGTTGGTTACGAAAACCAGAAATTTCAGATTTAGAAGATATTCTTGACTGATTTTTTTTATGTTTCTCTTTATTCTAGAAAATCATGTGTTTTTAAAAAAACTTCTTAGGTTATGAAATTTTTTACGATTTTGTGAGAATGTAAAAAATTGAATCTTGTTGAAAACAGTTCGTATTTCAAAGCTCAGTAAAATTTAGTTATCTAAAATAGTATTTTTAATTAAATTATTAATTCTATCATTTGTATGAGTAACTTTTGAACGAAATGTCCTTAACTTTTAATAATGAAAGAATTAATATTTAAATATTCAATCTTCAATACTTACCATTTCAACAAATAATAATAATGATAATAATAATAATGGACACTTATTATTGGAATCCTTTTAGTTGATTTCATTTTTTCTTGAAAGAACTAACCTAAAATTATATATATACGAGTATTTTTCATGAAAATAATTTGTTAAAAGGTAAAAATCAATCTTTATCAAAGAAAAGAGAATATTTAAATTAATGTCTGTAAAATTGATTTTTTTTATGTAACCATTATTTAAATAGATGTTTCTGCTATATATATGATCAACCATATACAAATTAATTTTAATTTAGTCTAAAAACGGAAAATTTAACAGATGAATGGCAAGAAATGATAACAAATTAGAAAAAAGAAAATCAATTAAAGTAATTTGATTAAAGTAATCCAAGTGAGTTGGGATTTGATGAGTTGTCGTCAAAACCCGAAGTTTTTAAAGAAGGAGCAGCCGTGTTCCTTTGCTTAGAACGGATCGATTGCATGAAGACACGAGAGATGAGAGGCGGACGCGTATAGAAAGGACAAAAGGAAGAGGAACTCATTGTAGACTCTGTTGTAACAAATGTTTGCCACCATAGCTCGGCTTCCTTTCATTTTCTATTATCCTGCGCGTGCACCGTCTGTCTCTTTTCCCCTAATTATCCCTTATCTATATCTCGGTCCATTTGGTTCGCAATGACGTTATCTCGCTAACTTGGATCGAGTTGAGAAGGCTTCTATCTTATTACTCAAAGTGTCGGCCATGTTAAAAGGGCTTTCGATGATAGTGTCATATCGCAACTACACAAGATTGTTTCGACTTTGATATATATCTACGTCAAGCAAGAATCATTAGTCATGCCCATTTTTGAGCGATTAACAAAATCGCACTCAACAAACTTCTTTTGAACTTTGAATGATAAAAGAGTAAAAAATCAACTTTATATGCAATTTTTCGGTTCAAAAACGTTTGATCGCACTCAGCAAAATTGATCGAACCTCAGTTAATTGAAAGTGAGGTGATTGTTTGAATTTTCTTGAAACTATTAGAGAATAAAACGTATCGAAGGTTTTGGCATTGACACGTACAGGAGCCGTCAGTCAATCCTCAGCGAAACACGTGAAAATATCAAAAAGCTTTGACGGATCGGAAACCTTTAATGTCCACCTATCAACTGAGCTTCACTGTTAGGAGAACAGACGTAAATTGCAAGTAATTGTAGGGGCGTGAGTGGCGCATTGAAGAATGGGATGGTTACACGAGCGTTTGGACATACAGCGTCTGTTCCCTCGGTATCTCTCTTTAACCCATTATAATAGTCTGATCCTTGTGTGTGTGAACGATTCTCTGTCTCTCCCTACATCATATACACGAACACATATGCGGAAGTTTGATCGCAACGATGGTACGACGCCAGTCACCAACTACGAGAATTTTTGACTAATGGAGCGTGAGTGAAACTGTTTGTCGTCATCACCGTAGCTCCCAATCACGCCGCTACAATTTCAGAAATGCAGTTTCAGTCGTCCACCCCTTGAAATCAGATCCCGCATAGCGTCCACAATGTTTCGCTAAATTAAATAAAAAAAGAAAAAAAAATAATAACCAAAAAGTAAATACCTGAGTTAAAAATTTGTTATTATTATAATTTTTTTTTCATCGACTACTTCTATAATGACTTTTTGTGTGATCACCGAAATGATGGAATTTCTTGTGACGAGGGTGATAATATATGTACATTGGGAACATTGATATGATATCGATTTTGTGTCTCTTCTCGTTAAGTACTTTGTCGCAAATTCTGACTTTTGATTTCCATTTTTTCTATCACCCCCCGACACTGATGTTGACAGGAATCAAATTATTTCATACGGTATTTTTTATATCAAGTTATTCGGTCCAATCTGTCAAAGCCGAGTGAATTTTAATGCATTTGAACTGGCATTAACCTACATTCGATGATATACCAATGATTCTGGCTCACTGGATTATTCGCTATGATTATTATCGTCAAGTACAAACCAGTGAAGAAGTCCCGCTCGATTGAATCAGCAACTTACCTGCAACAAAAGAAAACCAATCAATTGAAAATGATGAGTGCTATTGATGAATATATTAATTCTATTTAGTTTAGTTGGGTGTCATTACAAGTGTTTGTTTCCAACTTTGTTCCCAAAGGTGTTAAATGAAAATCACTGAGGTAGTAATTTCTGTCACTGTTACTTGGGACTCATATAAAAGCGCTTTGTTCGCAGCAATAAAAAGTTCATATTTCATGTCGCCGTGTGACACGCGCCCACGGGTTGTATATACATCATATACACGCGCCCGCACTTCTTTTTACAACAGACAGTTAGATCAACTTCACAAGGTCTGTCTCTTTTCTTTCCTGACCATCGCAGTGCGGAAATTGAGTAACTTTATTTCCGGCAATCTAGCCTGCCACCCTCGACATGCCACACAGAAGCGAACTTACAATCGAGTCCGGATACCTGCGTCTGACAGTGGGCGGAAAGGATACGCGATACAACTACCTTCTTTAACTTGAACTCGAAACAATCGTTATACCAGAGGGAAATAATTAAAGCAAATAATTTAAATTTTTTAATTCCATGCTAATTTTTTTGCACTCTATATCTATGTTTTTATAAAATTCTCAAACAAAACCTGTTCGGTGTAATGCATTAATCAACGGTGCTTTGAATACTTGGTTTGCTCAAGATTTCAGACAGTCCAATTTTCTGAAGGCTTCTGAAATCAAGAATTCAGAAATATAACTCAATAAAAGTTAAAAGTCAGAAGTTAATCTGACTTTGGTAACGCTTTTAAACCTACTACTAACGGATTCACTGGGCATACAGAGAATGTAAACATTGAGTCCAATAAAACTTGACATATCAGTAAACAAGAACCGCGCTGATAACGAGCAGGTTCAAAATGTTTGACGGCTACGCAAAGTAAGCGGCCCCAGCTTTAGCGTCGATAAGTTAATAAGTTACAAAAATAATGAAGTATCATGTTTGAAATACATTCTTCCTACTTATGACCTGAAAATCGATCGATGTTTTAATGAACTCAAAGTTTAGCTTAGCTCAAGCAAAGCAACCTTCCCATACCCCTTATTTTCCTTCTTCCGTTCATCGCCCATCCTTGGGTTTCTGCAGGCAGCGTTTGCTAGTTCCCCTCAAACCACTCCCACAGCTAATATTTACCTTTATTAACTCTCTCATCGTAAATGAAATTTTCAGATAACTTTTAGGATATAGCCTGCAGGTTATAAGGATATCCACCGCACAGGATGGGCTTTGCTGTGTACATGGTTTGCTGTCAGAATCAGATTTTCTTCATTCCGAGTCTTGTCTCATTTGTAAAGCCGCGCGCGACCATTACTAATTTTTTTTCTTTCTCCTCGTATTACGGTGATTTTTAATTCCGCCAAACAGTTTTACTGAACGGGTACCGAAAAAAAGTTTTATGACAATGTTGCAGACAAATGGGTGCTCGCGTGACTGCCCAGTCAAATTATTTATACCAAAAAATGAATTCTCAATCGGATTACCTCGTGGAATTTCACTTTTTCGTTCGATCTTGATTACGTCCGCTATCACACGTCACCCAAATGTGGCAGAGGCTCATTTGACTAGATAATTAAACATGAAAATGGAAATGAGCTCGTGTGCTGTGTCAGATAACATTGTCGCACAGAAGTCTCTCTATGCCATTGTCTTTCGAAATTTTCAAAACTGTTACACGTCCCGAATTTATTATCGCACTTTGCGCAAGAGAAATGATCAATCTCCAAAACTTGGTTACAAATTTGATACCTCACTCGTACGTATTTCTTCTATTTTTTCACGAATTCCATTATTTTTTCAATCTTTTTTTTTCTTTTTCTTTTTATTAGCGCACTAATAAAAATCTTGACATCAGAGAATCTGTACGAACCGATTGCAATATTGCATTCGTTAGATTAAAAAGGGTTAGCTGTCACTTGAAAGCGAGATTTCGCTTCGACTCAGTTCGCATTGAATTTTCGTCAAAGTGGAGTTTTATTCCATGGAAATTGAAATGAAAAGCAGCGCACAGAATCTGCTACAAAGAAGGGCGCTTGGGGCTAAATGCTCGAATTCAGTGGAGCTTTGTTTTGTGTGTTCGTTTGACGTGCATGCGTTAAGTCGTCTTTCTTGGTGCTGTAAATGAGGAACGAAAGTTATATTCTTACTTTCAACTCAGGCTACTTTCTTTCACAAAGCAGAGACGGGAATTGACGGTAGCGAGAGCTGCAAACAAAAAATATAAGACAGAACGCTCGATTACGCTGCTGATCCTCACTTCCGTAACTCCCGCGAGAACTTTATTACGAGCTTTCACCTAGCACGCCTCGCCGCGTCCCCGTGCTCTGCATGTTGCAACGACGACGACTTACAACGCCGCTAGGAAACTTGGCTTTCGAGAGTTTTCCCAGTTCAGTTACAATAAATGATTGTACACCGTAAGATATTAGACCCAACGTTGTAAACGAACTCAATTCTGGGATACATCATTTATAGCTTAGTTTATTTCTTCTAAAAATTATTTGTTTTTTTTTTCTTCTACTTTTATATTAACGTCTACATTTCATTTACTTATAGTTTGATGATATCTAAAAAGTTTACTTTCCATAATCGAGGAAGTAGGAATATGGAACTAAGATTGTAGGACGAAACTCAACTTCGAATTTTCGTCCAAAAGTGGGTGCAATGGGAACAAGAAATTTTTTTTTCTGAAAATAAGTTTACTTTTTAGTTTGAGGGTTGCATGAAGTCCAATAATTGAGTACGGACGATTTGATTGATAACGTTCATTACCATTAATGTGTTTAAAAGCTGATATACGAAACAAAAAACGGAAATTTCTTTTTTTTTTTTCAAACATCCGACAGCAGAACAAATTATGCGGCGTAAAAAACTTTTCTTTCAACGGAGAAAGCTGACTTTAACGATACTAAAAAACACTCTGCTGAGAGATATTACAAAGTTTCACGGAAACTATTTTTCGTCAATATTTTCATCTAAAAACGTGATAACGCGAAAATGTTGTTTAATCAGAGGAGGAAAGTTGTTTCCTGCTGGCAAAGTGGGTATTCTTGTACGATTTCGCAAAGCTTGCCCCCACCGTCTAATCGATATTGCTTGTCGAAGTTATTGGGGTTTCAAAATAATTATGATATACTCATCATTCACAAATGACAATTTGATTATTTATGTGATTTTTCATTTTGTTGTTTTTTCTTTTTCATATAGCTGTGGCACATTGCCGATGAGAAAGACTGATAAAACAAGATGAAATACGAAGCAAAGCGTGGAAAAGGTGAGGCGCGTTATCGTCTGCAGTCATCTGACAAATCAAAGGTAATAGGGTTGAGTTGAATTTCGCTTGGTAGAATTGCACGGGGCACTGCGCTCGCGAACTGCACGAACACATGAATATGTATGCGGACTGTCACATACGCGACGTAAATTGAATAAGCGGCCACAATCATGCGGCGCGCTCTCTCACGACGTGCACGTATTCATATGCGGTAAATCAACAGCTGTAGAAAAAAAAGTAACACTAGGATCAATTGATCGGATATTTGCAGACAAATTTGTGAAGATGAATCATCATATACCGAAGATGAAGTATAGGAGTATCAAAATTTATCGATTTGTTTTTGAAAAATAAAATTTGTACTACTTTTTTTAATCTAAGAAGTTTATTCTTCTAACAAAGATAATTTTCTCGGCTGTGATTAATATTAAAAACCAACAATCTTTTACATCAATAATTTTGAATCATCTAATTCAAATACAAAAAATTTTTGTTATGAAAATTAGTCAAATATCAAGAAAATTTTATAATATTGAATGATAATTATTGATTGAAATTGAAGATGTTGAATTATAGATTAAATGAGAATGTTGAACAATTATCACAGATGCTGAAGCAAGATAGGACGTCACGTTGGAATAACTGTTGCTGAGCAGCTAAACGCGACGACGTGGCTCGGTGCCAAAGCCGTTGGTGAACGCGTGTCTAACCAGGTCGTGGCATAGGCCAGAGCACTAGGCCGACGCGAACCATCGCCAATGAGTGTACACTGGGGCGGGGCGAATCTGTTCGCAAAGGCCCTTGACTTTCGACCACCCGGCCTCCCGGACGGTTCCTTTTTTTGTTACTCTGTATAGCACTGCTCGTGCAACGACAATTATAGCGTGTAAATTGTTCTTCTTTTTCGTCGTTTTTTCTTTATACTTTTTGTCTGGCAAACTAGGAATGTCAGTTGCAAGCACACAGCATCCAGATCAAAGCAATTCGCAAGCAAAAACGATCTCCCGATTTCCGTCAAGCCGATTGATTGCAATTGGAACCTTAAGGCACACGAGATCGTAGTGTGGTATCTAAATATCTCCTTCAGTATACCGCGGAGAAAGCCCGAGGGAGCGAATATCTTGTTTATTTATCGTAATTTATGTGCATAACTCAAGTCAGCTAAATTTCATCGCATAATGTATTACGATCTGGCGTGGTAAGGTGTTTGCAAGTTATATATGCGTGGTATATTTACAAAACTCGTTGAGTGATCATTTGCCCAGAAAACTGCGGGATTGTAAACGACAGTGTTGCACGGTTCATACATCTCGCTCTATTACAGTTGCTGAAATTATTAATCGAACAGAACAGAGAGGTCGAGAGGCAGGTTGTGTTTATTCGGACTAATTCGTGAGAAACGGACAACGCTAACCGCAGGCGTGACCTAATTTCAGCAGCGGTCCATTGGCGATTTGTAAGCGAGACGGTAAGTTGTCTGGCAATTCCCCAGAATGACGTTGTCAGTGTGAAACAGGCGACAGTGCGGCTGAAATGAGGTAGCTGAAGGGTGCGTTGGTACAGGCTTTATGCATCTCTCCGTGCCGAGCGCGAGAGCAGTTAGTAATAACCGTGTGCGGTTTCAGCGCATCCAGTTTGTATCTCTTGGTTGTAACTGATACAGCTGCTACCTGTACAAGATAACACACCAAAGAAACACTTCCATGTTGAAGGAAGTGCGCTACCTCTTGTTCTCTGTATATGATATCCCTGTTTACCTAAACGAAACAGATTCTACGAATTCTCAATATAACATTTCCTACGATTTACTTATCAGTAATTGGGAATTTATTTTCACTGTTTAATTACTCTCTTTGTTATGATTGAAAAGTCGATATTCGAAAAAAAAAATTAAATAATATAAAAAATTGAAATAATTAAAATTAATCAAAAATAACGATCTCAAAATGTGATACATCGTGAATGTGCGCGGATTAAATTATACCGACGATTGCAAAAAATGTTAATCAATTATACACATCAATTGATAACATGATTGAATTATTTTGAATTAGATGCATGTATTATCATGGTGATTGGGTCGTGGCTTGATTGGATACAATTATTCAATGTTGTTTGGCGTTCAAACTAATTCATTGATGATTTGAAATGTACACATAACACAGCTTCTTATGGCAATACGTTCGACTGGAGGCTCGATGCAATCAAAGTATATTAACCCAAATGCATATAAATATGTTCAGAATGTAAAATTTCATAACATCAAATTGTATCATAAAATGTTATATATTTTTTTTAATAATTTTTTTTCTTTTTTTTTCTTTTGTAGACTCACAGTGAGAAATGGAAACATCAATTACATGATTATAAAGAACTGGCGTGTCTCCCGAGGGGTCACTAAACGTTCGTTTGAATGAAACGACATGAGCAGGGCTTGAACTTAAAACAAGCGATACATCAAGATTTGTCGAGGCCAAGAAAAGGCGCGGATTCTCATAGAATCATGATAAACGTATCAGTTTGAAGGGATCTCTAGTAGAAAGTCTTTCTCTTCGGGCATAAGCCGGTTAAATGTGGGAGCCCATGCGTATGAAAGGGTCGATTCCGAAGGAAGAAGGGATGACTGTAAGCAAAAAGTCGGAAGGAAGGAAGGAAGGAACGGTAGCAATGGGAAGGGTGGACGAGAATGATGCAGATCCTCGCCCGGGGCTGGAGTTCTCAATGAAGTCAGGGATAAAAAGCAAATACGTTTCATTCACTCGCGTTTTCCGTGAGCAAATTCAATCTCGTCGGGAGTCCCTTTAACATTGTGCTCAGTAATAGAAAAGATGAAGAGAAGCGAGACCGGGCGTGCGCTGGGCGGATCTGCGAGAAAGGACCAGCCAGGTGTCGGCTGCATGATAACTTTATCATTCATGTGGGCCGTTTCCGCACCTTGTCGCGGTTTTAGCTGCTGATGACCCAGAGCTAAAACTTGATAATATATGGCAAACCCAAACAGCTAAAATATTTTCCGTTTGCAGGTGCTTCGATAAACAAAGTGAATTCAGCTGGAGGATATACATTTGAACGAAAAATTGTGCACATAGCTTGGATGCTATTGCGGTTCATGATGACTGTAGCTATGTTACACATTTGATAGTATGTTAGAATTGATGCAATTAAAGTTGCTTCTACTGGTACTGCAAGCGATGAGAGCTTGGCGTGCTTCCGAGACCCTAAATTTGTTTCACAATCATGATTGTCAAAGGCAGAAGCATCACATTTTCGTTTATACGTCGGTTGTATTGCTCGATCGTTACATCTTTGGCAGTAATTTTAATTCGTCTTTTTCAAGTTTGCAACGTCGAGGTACAATTACGTTGGAAAATTGTTATGAACGACTACTCGAGGTTGTCAGAGTTGAAGTTCACGTGCGCAAGTTTTGTATTAATTGATCTTATTTGCGAGATTTCGTAGCCAATCGTCGGCGTGACAATTTTTAGTTTGTCGTTTTATTGCGAGCGGAGATAGAGCGATCGTAATAGACGTCAAGCGCGAAAAGATATTGATACTTATATATCTCAGTAAATTCTTATGTCACAAATCAGACTCATTATTCGACTCAAGGACCCGATTTAGCGAACGAGTTAATTGCCAATTAAACTCGGAATTTACTTTCTACTGTGGTGCATCTTCAGTGACCTGTCAGGTCGCAATTTATGTTATAGACCTTGATACGTTACCTTTGCGAGATAAATTTGTTTTAATACAAACGTTTGTTCATTTCTAAAATTAATTGCCACGTTCTGCGAAGAATTTGTTAGCTCCAGCTGAGTAACATTTTTTATACAAACTTACAATGAAATGAAATAGCATCACAAATAAACAAAATTTGATTGCAGGCAAAACAAATTCAATTACAAAACGTTTTCAAAGAATGAAAGAGAACAAACAAAAAACAAAAAAAAACGAGTTTGTGTACGACAAAAGGAATTTCGTGATCTTTAATTTAATCGCTGTTGTTGCGGTAGGTTTGACTTTTGTAAAGCTGGAAACAGATGAAAGTGACCGCGGACCATTTCTGTTAATGCGCGAGGCAATGGATCGAAATTAATTAACAAATACCATGGGGTTGATTTGGATTTGATCATTAGTGCGATTTATAATTAACGGAAAACATCGGCAAAGGTAATGATCCATTGAAAAACGAGAAAAAGGGAGGAAAAAACAAGGACGATTAACAAAATAGTCGCGCTCAATTACAGCGCGGACAAAAAATGTGCTCGCATAATGCACGAGGGTCGTTAAGTGTGTTGAAACGCAGTAAATGCTTGAACAAAAGCCATCGCATCGACGAAACATTTGAAATAGGAAAAGAGAGTGATTCCATTTCATTCGCTTTGTCCTTTGACGGCGTTTAACCGTTAATCAAGTTTCAAATCAAATTACACATAATGAGTAAAGTTGATGAGAGTTTCAGATGTTCATGTCAATGAAGCCAATGAGTATGTGTGTTCGCGAGAGCTCGTACATCACAGCCGATCGAAACTTGCGCAGAGAAGCCGCACCACTGAAAAGGGCAAATCAGGCTCGCGAAATAACAGGCCACTCAAAATGCTCGATTTGAATGATAGACACAAACATTCGTAATTCTCTAATTAGCAGACACGTCATAATCGTCGCTGCAAGCTTGTCGCAACGCAACAACTAATTCTAACTTCCTGTCGAGAGCATATCGCGCGAGCATACCCGAATTCCCCATTCAGATATATCCGGCTTATGGTATAACTTTGACGAGTTTTAAAGCCGACACATTCGATTAGACGTTGCGATTCAACCCGATATAAATAGATAACTTAGTTCGCGTTACCGATTCTCGACATCTTCCACTTCGATGACTTGTACTCTTGTCGAATATGCACACACAATAAGATGTGTATAAATCGCATCCTACAATCAGCTCTCAATTTCTAGATACTCTCACTTACAAATTACTCGTCCTAAGTCATCAGATTAGAGAATTACAATTTTTTCCCCACTACGATGAATTACTTTTCACATAGCAAGTTTCACATTTTCATTCAACTGTCACAAAATGTACACAATGTTACAAAATGTATACAAAGTTTGCATCAAACATATTGACAATTTTTCACACAAATATTTCCATTAAAGTTAATCATTTAAGCATTGACGAAATTGATTATATGCATATATCTTTGAATAATTCACTATAATACTAACATTGTACTTATTCAGCGAATCAATTCGATATAAAAACGAAATCGTTTTTGGTCAAAATGAAATTCTGCGATGAAAGAAAACTCGTTCCAGCAGCACAGGGTTTCGCTCAACGTACCACCGTTCGTTGAAACTCTTTCAAGTGTTCAATTTTTTATTATTTTACACATGTTTGTAAGAAATGAAATTCAACCTTTATTTTCTAAGTTTCTGTAACTTTTACAAGATTTTTTTTCAAACAATTTTTCTTGAATAGCACATACTTTTTATGACGACATCAAAAGCAAATATTGTAAGGATGTAATTCATTTATTTTCTATACAAAAAAGCAAGTTCCATCTAAAATTGTTACAAATAGCAGTCGTCTGACGATAACATTTTATTTAATCAAAAATTTAATGGACACATGATTAAAAATTAACAAAATTTCACGGTTGAAGGTTTTATTTCAAACGTCCGACCAAATCTGTGTTAAACTACTTAAGACTTCCATAACGGAACGTATACGTAAAAGTTATCAGATTTCTACGACACCAGTGCATTAAAGTCTCCAGTTTGGAGATAATTTCCATATTTTTTGTATTCAGTTTAACATTTTTTGAAAACTCATTTAGTTTTCAATTTGCAATCCGAAAATTTTTTCACATTTAATTTGATTAATCAATTTAATTGAATGTGTCAATTTCAATCGTGTATAATTGAGATTACTTATTTTTTTCAGTCGTCGTGAGACAAGAAACTAACGTTGGAAACGTCGAAAGTTCTTTCACTTAGTAAGTGATTCTTCTCAAGTTTATTTCCCGTCAAACATTAGTTTCTTCCTTGAGTAAACACTCAGTCAGGCTTAGGTTTTAGAAGGTACGTAACGACGTGATAATTGCATTGACGGAGGACTGAGTTGTTGTGTGAATTAGGCCTAGCGGAAGAATGCCCATTGCTGGAGAAGTTTGTCTGTCGGTTTAGGTACGTCAAACGGGCGCTTCGAAGAGGACCAACTGTGTGGAAGAGGTAGCAACTGCAGGTATAGGACCCGTCTGCGCGTGTAAATTCGCGTTTTGTTCCGTGTCGGAACAGGTGAGATAGGAACAAGAAAGGTTAAATTTGTGCGAAAGCCCGACGGAGACGAAGAAGGGATCGACGCTACCTTGACGGAGACGAAAGCACATTAAGCCAAAGAGCAACAGAGACGGACGGCTGCAGCGATGTAGGTGAAGCTGCGGAGCAAATCGCCATAGCAACGGCTTCGCTACGGATTCCATTTACCTATCTCTATGGAAACGTGGGATGGCGTTCAAAGCTAAAGAGCAAAAGAGACAGGTGTAACGGGATGCGAAGCTGCCGATAAAGACAAGCCGCAATAACACGAGAATGAAAAAAATGTATACATGTAAGTGCTAAAATGTCAGACACAATAACTATGCTGGAGGAATACCTGGGAATAAGCTAGTTGTATGCAACTTAATCCCACGTGAATAACAAGCTTCATTAGTTCAATTCGTTTATTAGCTCTTGTTTGAAGCTCTAATTGAAAAACATATATAATTCTTTCATTCATCAAATCTTATAAAATAGGAAGAATAAACAAACAAACAAGAATATTGAAAAAAATTACTTTTGATCTTTCATAACAAAACTCTACGACGGATATTTTTGATGGACGTCTGAAATTAAAAAATTGTGCATGTAAAATCAGGTTTTTTGGAATTTTTTGTATACTTAAAAATATAATCTGATCTTACGACCCGTCATACAATTTCAGAATAACTCATTAGACTGGATTTCAAAAGATTTATTTCATTTCAGATCATTAGTGCGAATAAAACACGATTTTCAAAATCGCTCAAAAAGTTGAAAATAAACTAATAATAATAATGATAAAAGTTGAAAATGAAACTAATATCAAAGAGATATTTATAGATCAAAAATGAAAAAATGTGTTATAAGTTTTTATGGAATTTTTACAGTGAAAGAAAATATGCTGTAACCTGAAGCATATCTTGTTACATCATTAATTAATTGAAATGAATTGAATTGAATTGAATTGAGATGAAATTGTTCTTGACCATGATTAAAATTGGAAATGTTTAATGGTATTTTTTCACTCAACCACACAAAAAATTTATTACTGGTTAACGCGGTCAGACTACCGAGAGATGTATAGAAAAATTCTGTTAAGCGCACTAATCGTTGGTGTATTTGCATTACTCAGTAGTATTTCTGCATCAATCAGTGATGCGTAATACATTTTTGTTGCTCGCAATATTTATATTTGCATTAATGCCATACGCTGATATTCTGATAAATTTAGACTATATTTATTGAAAACATCAATAAAGTATTATTTCATATGAAGATAAAATCATTATATTCTTATTCATTTTCATTATAAAACATAACTTTTATATTATTATTATCATAATATACAGATATTCTGGCATTAACATATTACATATTGCACATTAATCCAAATAACATATGTATGTATGTATACCTAACCTAAATTACGGGATCTGAATAATTTTTCTACTTTATTAATATTAGGAACATTGGGATTTGAGGAATATTGTATAATTGTTGGAATTAACTTGTAAAACTTTCTCTGATATTTATAAATATTTGAAACACAATAACAATCACAGCGCTCAAATTAATCTTTTTCAATAAATCACTCAGTAGTGCAACCGCGTGAATCAGTGATAATTTTTTCCATGCAGAATAGCTGTTAAATACAAAAAATTCAATAGCCACTTTTTAAATAAAGACAAAAAATATCTTTGAAGCTATATTCGTGAAATTTTTCAATTTAAAATGAAAGCACACATTACTGATATTAACTGAACAACTTTTGAAAAATATTTTTAACATTTTAAGTAGGGGTAAAATTTTAATTATCCGCAAAAAATATGAATTCACAAAACGCCAAAGAGAAGTTGAATCAAACGAAAAGCTGATTTTAAAACGGTTAAATATTGAACAGACAACAGTATTCAATAATAACAATTTCATGACCGACAGCAGATAATCCGATTTTGAAATTTAAGGACAGAAAGCTTAAGTAAGCCGGTGTTTAAAATGATTATCTCAAACGGATCATAACTTCGTGTATTTAGGTGCTCGTAATTATATAAATTCACAATTATAGTGATTAAAATTACAATGCATGTTAGACTGATTAATCATTAATCCAATAAATTCAAGATGCAGCTTTTCAATCTAGCGAGACTAAGTTTCTTGAATCAATACCAATTATGTCATCTCTTTATAATCATTAACACATCTCTATACACGTAAGTTTCAAGAAAAAAAATAATAATACAACATGAACTAAAAAGCATCCTTTTATGATTTTGATTGCTGGAATTTTTTTTTAATTCTCTTTGTAAATTTTCAAATGAGTGACAAACAATTCTTGGATACGAATACTAAATGTTTCCTTAGGACGTAAAGTTTGCTTTCGTTTTAGCTTTTCTTCTGAGAAAAACAATCCTGAAGAAGTTGAAGTAAAGAAATGAACGATACAAAAAATGTTCCCAGCGAGAAAGGGCCGAGTTTTCTTCTTCTTGTCTGTTTGGCTATATAGACGAGCAAGATTTTTAATTACGCAAGTAATTCCTCCTTGTTCGCAACAGCTCTTTTGTTCTCTCCAATAAGCAAAAATAACGAAACACAGTTATCGACATTTTAGGGCGCTATACAAAAGAAGGCCCCAGCAATCGACAAACGTTTTATAACGCTTGAGGGCAAAATAAAACGCACAAGCTTTTCATTGTACACGTGACCTAAGACAACTCTGCTTAAGACTGAATCCAGCTTCTTGATTTTTTCTCATTAAGATTTTTTTCATTTAGCATTCGTTGAGCGTTTGTTTTAATTTACCCTGTTTAATTATTTTGCTTGATTAAAAATTAAACACAATGCAGCCGGCGGTTGACAGACTTTAACATAATTCAGTCTACTTTCTGTTCTATTGTTGAATCCATTTCTTAATGAATTCATGACACAATTTATACACTTAATTGTATACACTTTTGTACCTGTGACACTTTACTTGGAATCATTGAGAAATATTGCCACTCAAAGTGTTAATACATGTATCTGTTTGTGGGTATGCCACATGTTGCATATAAGGGTCTATTCACGGCGAGCATGCCACGCATAAACATGTACCTTTATCAATGATATCAGCATGAACTAGTTTAATTGAAGAAACAGTCAAGTTCACGTATGTCAGACACATAAAAGATAAAGTTGTTTTTTTCCTTCAGTTGCAGGGAATAGTTTATTTTTGTTTTCCATTGCAGAGATATAATCGTGACAACCTGAATGTCTCATATCTTTTTGTACGAGTCTCGAAGCGTAAATATAAGAGTAAATGTTTGAAAGAACATTTTTGCAGTACTCGCGGGTTCTAAAGTAGCCTTTGTAAATAAAAATCGAGAGGGTGGGTAATAGTACTGCTTCAGCTTGGAGGCCGGTTTTCTTATTTTCGCGCGATGGAATAACAGGGCCACGAAGTGAAATTATGCCGAGCACCCCTCAAAGCATCTCGACTCGGGAAGCCCTATTCTCGTTACTGCGTCACTAAAAGTGCTTTCGAGAAACGAACATTTTTTTTCCCGCGGCATAGAAAGGAAGCGCAATATTGTGTCTGAAATCCAATTTCGTTTGTACAATTTTGATATGTTTTGTTCTTGTCGTTATGAATAACGCTTCGATCGATCATGATAATATAAAGCGCCCTGCCGGTACTGACTACAAAGTGTATTAAAATATTCATCTTTCAATTTTTCCTTCTAAGACTTGATTGAATCTCAGTGCATAAAGACTTCTTCGCTTTGATCAAATTCTGTCAGATATGTAATTAAAAATTCTACAAAAGTCAGTTTTATTTCTTTTGAATTGTGTATTACTTTAATTCGACGAACAAAAATGAATATCAATAAAAATCCAATTAATTTGTTCATGAATGTCCGCTTGTATTCAATTTTGAATTATGCTGTAAAACGAGGCAGTATGTTTTCAACTGATAAACCTTTGTTCATGGAAGATGTAAACTTTTGCAGAGCTTAGGTGTCTTATCGCTCCTCATAAATAGACTATAGTTTAAGTTTGTTGCTGTGCTTTTTGCGGCACTTTCTTGCCGTTACAACCACGTGAATTATCTTTCCGGCATACATCCATATATTTTACACCGTGCAGACAGTAAAACAACTCCATAGGGAGACTTAAGAGTACCATGAGAGTAAGATAATTACATGGTGTAACTCGCAATATTACAAAGACTATAACTACGAATTAAGTTGAGTTGAATGTTCATTTTGTTGGACTTTGTTATGAGTATTGCAGAAAAAATTTATGATTAAAACGTTTATTTCAACCCTTTAGAATTGTTTCCTAACCCTTCCGACTTTTTATTTTAATTATACCTCTTAGACATCATTAAATTTTGAGAAAACTTTTCATTATTTATTGACGGCTAATTTATGAACTTTTTTTTGTAACTTGTGACAAAGATTAATAAATCTGATGCTGTAGTACTTAGTGCGCCATCTATAGCGGATGCTCTGCATTTCTTATTGAGCTTTCCTATATATCACTTGAATATTTTGGTTTGAAAAAATTAATTGTATAAATGTTTTGTTTTGTGTCCTTTTTTTTGTCATTAAAAAAATGAATTACTTTCAAACTTTGGATCATTTAACCAAGTTGATTGAAAAAATAAAAACTTCTGTAAAATTTTACAATTAATGATACAAAAACCATTTTCAAATCATAACATAAATTCGGCAACCATTTTTCACTAAATGTATAAAATAACAAAGATTTCAAATGATAACTAAATCACTATTGTTTACGGTATAATGTTAACTGATAAATTTTTGTAATACGTATTCAAGTAGAATGTTTTCAACTTTTTTTCAAGTTCTGACAAACTTTCTCAGAAGAAACGTTTTTTAAAATGTTTTTTGTAAGTTGAAAACAATTTAGTTTTTCTCAAGGCTAAATTTACTGCAATCTGTTATATCCGTGACGGTTCATGTAGCTTGCAAAGCCTGTTTTACCAACATCAAGTAAACGCAGTCCGCCAGAACTGCAATCGATTTGGTGGGTCACGGCAACCGGCTCGGGGTAAAAGCTCCTGCCAATTTACCATTTTAGCATGGAAGTTTCAGGCTCTGATCAATAAACGTTGATAACATCAAACTGACGTGGCAATTAAATTAACAAAATAATAACGATTCAATTCGGCTAATAAGTGAATCTTGAAACGTTCAACATTATTTATCGTTTATCAAGTGACAAGGACAAAAAAGAAAAGCTATTCTGAGCACTGGATGACAGGTTTTGATTCAATGTTACATTTAATGGTCGATGAACAAGAAAGTGACAGTATGTTCGTTATTTTTCATAATAATAACTATGGATTACTCTACTCAAATAATATCGCGATTTTGACTCACGAAAGACAGTCGTGACAAGTTTCTTTATTCTGCTGACTTATCAAAGACATTCATTAGAAGCCATCCCATTACACTTCACTGAAACGAACGTTCATCAATAGTATTTCTCATTTGTTCTTGAACGGAGACTTTTATAGATGAGGAAGGACGGAGTCTGAGCTTTTTCAGACAAGATACACTTAGAATGTGAAGTTTATGGAGACAATTTGAAATTTGTAAAAAAAATCGTGCATTTTTTTAGAAATAATCTGAATTAGGCCATTGACCTCAAACTTTATCTTCGACGCGGGCAGGAGAGCTTTTAAACGATTTTTGCAGGCGGGGCTGTGTCAACGCGCGAGTGCCCTTTACGTTTACGAGGGCGCTCACGATAGCTGGCGAGAAAATGAGTCGGAAAATACGAGCCAGATTCCATTCTTTTGGCGGACCGTCATAACAGTACAATATTATTATAGGTCGCGGCCATCTTAAAAATAGAAGCCCGATAAAAGTTTTAACTTCGATTTTGCAATGTTGGAGTCGGTCTCGCTTGCACTGCGTCTCTTGCCCTCTTGGGGACAGTTGTGAGTCACATTCGCAGCCACTCGATAATTTTGCAGTAAATGCTCTGTAGCCAGGAACGAAAGCCCGTTACGCAGCTTAACCGCAATACGATCGAAAATAAAGCGTATTAAATATGTTCAAAGAGACGCGGATCATACGATTACTCCCTAAGTCGACAGAAAGCTTATGATGTTGTAATATTAATCGAAACTTGCAGTTCAGCATACTTGATGAAATCAGTTGAGCAGACTTAACATAAAAGTCCATTAGCTGGCAAATTACCTCCCAACTTTGTTAACGTTTTATTTGGTTAAAAAAATCAAGTTTAATTGTTTCGCTTCAAATATTGAAATTAGGTGCATTTCCCTGTGAATATCGTATCATTCCATTAATCCAGGAAAAAGCCTGATTTCATTAACTAGAATCTAATTCAGATTGCATATCGATATCCACCGGAACAATCTCGATAGTGGATGCAACTTAATTAGTGCATCCAGTATGAACAACATTATATAAACATAAATTACCAAGTGCCGTTAAATTGCATAATCCACATGTTTTTGCAATACCACAGTGGTCGATATAAATCCGGTTATATCAGGAAATACCGAATATTCCGGGCGGATGGGACAAAGAAAGTTTGTCTTGCTGTTCTTAGTGTTTAATTACAAGGTGCATTGACCGGGTCGTTGGGTTTAACAGTATACCTAAATAGAGACCCTTCACCTTCAATTAGCCAATCGCCTCACGGTAATGGATTACCGATCAGTGTCGAGCAGAAGTTCGGAGACTCGGCGCTGGATAGACACACCATGAGGGTAAAACAGAAAAGGACGTGGGGGGAAAGGTTCAAATAGGACGGAAGCGAAAGCAAAAAAAGTGACGTACGAAAGATTTTACCGCGCTATGCTAGACGGTCGCATAAGCCTGGATAAGGGGTCTGAAGCAGTAGCTGCAGAGGCAATTTACCTCGCCAATCCATGCCTCGTAATTGGGAATTTTATAATATTTTTGGAAACGAGCCAGTCGACGGAAGAATAGCCGATGTGAGGCCAGGGATGAGGTGGATTCGCACGGAGCATCGCGATGCCGACACGGGAGGGGCAAAGATTGAAGGGGGGACATCAGCCATCCTTTAGGCAAGATGGATATCCTCTTTTTGAGTGCCGCACCGTACCGAATGAAAAATGCACATGGATAAAATTCACCGCCGCAAAAAGAGTGCAAGCGATTTGGAAGCATACCAAATTGTAATCGTCGGAAATCGACGATTAATTTATCACGGAAGTGAGCACAAGTTGAGGGGTGAGGCGCGATGCGTGCTTTTCTATCGCCGGGGCTCGATTCGCTGACAACCTCCTTCGCGCAACGCAAACATAACAAACCATGCCCAATGAGATTTCGCGCAACTCGAATTTATCACTCGCCAGACCTTTTTTTTCTCTTTTCACCGTCTTCTGAATTATGCACTAAACTGTATCATTGTATAATCATAACGCTCGCCTCTTGTTCGTCTCAACGAGTTCGTATCAAGTATCATTGGGTCTGGGTAAATAATTTTTTTCCTTACACCAAATCGTTATTCTGGTATGAAATAACGTAAAAGAAAATACATAGAAATCATAATGACAATAAACACTTAAAAAATCTACCTCAAGTGCATGTTATTTTCATCTCGGTTTACAAACAGCTTTCCCTAATATTATGAAATGAAACAAAACTTTAGTAATGTTTGTTTTTAGTATCCAAAATAGTAGGGCAGTTATTTATATATACTTCAGTTTAGTTATTGATTTTATTCATACTTTGTCAAAAAGTGAGTTTGGTTTGACCTATATCATCAATCGAGATTTAGTTTAGTAAAAACAATTGTGTACTAGTCCAATGCACCATAAGACAAGGCCAAATTTTGACTAATGGGGATTATTATTAGTATATAAAACGCACAGTCATTTTACTTACCGACAAAGATCACCGAGTGAGATGTTTGTTGTTAGACAAAGTGGTCTAAATTGTGCGCGCCCATTTCCGGGTTAATAAGGCCTTGATTGGAAAATCACATTTATGGTAAACTAGATCAGGCAAACAAAACCAGATTACTGTGCTTCAATTATGGTAAGCAAAATCAAGCGCAGACAAGATTTCAAAATCGTAGTCATGATCGAAATCCATCGAATTTATTCATTTACCAAACTTGATAAAATTTGAAAAAACAATATTTAATTGAATTAATTTTCCTATCATAATAACGTTGAATCAAAAAATATGCAGAATTCAATATGTGGCGAATTAGTTCTTGCACTCGTTAAGATCTTGTCGGACTTTGATCTAGAAAACTATATTTTGTGATTCAATCTGATGATATATTCAGATCAATTAACACTGACTTTTATGTCTAACTTCTACTACTGTAATCATCAGTTAAGAGTTAAATGAAGTTTTTCGTAGTAAATTATAAAGATATATTTGTTATATCTCTTGTATTCATAAATAATAAAATCATATATATGAACAGCAGCATTTTTGTTAAATGCGCAAAAAGCACACCATATCTCAGTAAAAAAAAAAGTGATGAATGACTTTTAAACAGCTAAGTACTTTTTACAACGCTAAGTTATTGATTTCATGTTCATTCATTTCAAGAAATTTAAAACGTTCTTGAAAGATGCAAAACCAACTGCAGTTACAACGAAAGAAAAAAAACGGTTACTCTTGCAAGGAGAAACGAGTTATGAATACTTCACTTTCAACCGGATAAATGAATTCAATAAATTTGTGCTACTGAAATTGTTAATAACAAGAGTAAAAAATGTTGTCCTTTTTTTTCCTTTTTTTAATCATGTTTTATATTTTTTTAGATGAAAATTTTAAATATTCCAAACTATGCATATTGAATGAAACTGACAAATTCAATTTATATTTAATTTGTTTCAGCGAGACGTAAAAAGTAACTATGATGTGTGACAAAAAATGTTGTCTTTTTTATCAACTCTAGCTTTTGCGAAAAATGTGCGCCTCGTCCGTAAAAACGTGTGTGTTCCCTTTCCAACGCGTTGAATTTTTACTCAATCGTCAAATTTTCGTTGCATCACAAATAGATAAGCTGCGATATTTCTTTGAGATGTCTCTCTCCTAAACTTGGCGATATTAATGTCACGATATTTCTTATTCATCCGATTCGCCAGATTAGATTTAGTATTTATGTACGATTTGATATAAATATTTAGCCGGTAAGTTGAGGCGAAATCCAATTTCAATAATGATTCGGATCCAAAAAGCGTGAATGCAATGAAGAGGACCGGGTAAAAACGTAGCAGACACTTTGCATTCAAAGGTGCAGACGAACATCTTTGAAAATACAATCGCATGATACAACGTTTTGCATTACCTGTGCCCACGCCACAAGAAGGGAAATATCGTAAAAGATGATGTTATACATCATACGGCGTGCAAAGCTTTCAAATCCGTTGCGCAGTGCATACGCTGATGTATCAATAAAATTCGGAATTGCAATTTTAATTTTCGCAAGCTGTTGAAATTGATCATGTCCAAAATGATGTAACGGTTTTCACAAGGCAAATCGTGTCGGGATAAAAATTATAACCGGCTGAGGATAAAAATAAAGAGGCAGTAGGGCGAGAGTGGTTGGGGTTTAAGGTGAAAAAGAAAAAATCGGTGGATCGCGCGCAGTTACGGATGATCAGGACACAGAGAAGCGGCACCCGCGGCTACTACTTTCTTGCTCGACGGGGTTTCATTCCGCGAAGCTTTACATTCAAGTGGTGCTAGGGCTGAATAAGCGAGCAGCGCTAACTCCGACACAATGCACGTCACATTATGTTGCGCCGGAGAGCAAGCTCTTTCCGTTTTTCCTTCTCTGTTGATACGCTAGTAATACGTGCCATTATCCTGGCGCTGCTTGAAGAAATTTCTGTGCAGAAGCTTATAGTTCGGGATCCATGGAGGCAATCCAGAAGAAGAAAGAGAAACGTGGCTTTAGAAGCTGAGGGCAGGAGGAAAAAAGAGAGAGGATGCCCGTCCATTGAAACGAGTGACAAATGCGCTTAAGTCGCAAAGTTGTCTTGCGATGTTTTCGGGTTAATCAATCAACGTCTGGTGGCATGAGTGCAAGGTGAAAGCGTAAATTCAACGACGGTGGTCTTAAGGGTTGCGCCGTGTAATGTGCATAACTTTGCAAGAACCGGCTGACAACTCAAGCGGAGAGAGACGCAAATCTCTCGAGAGTCTTGGAAAGGTCTAGGGGACCTCTCGACGCGTGCATATGTATCCATTATGCAAATTTCGTGCCTATTATAATAAGCGCAACCCTCGCTGTACCTATGAGCTTCGCGCCCGTCTACAACTGTCACCATTACGACAACTTGGTCCAAGGGACAAATTCAATTAAGACTCGACAGCAATAGGACCACGTTATTTATTAAATTACTTTGCCTGCCGCTACGCTCCGTTGATTATCATTTCTTTTGCTCCCCGACGGCCTACATACATCTACAAGCTTTTGCATCACCATTGACGCGCATACACCGAGCCCGATCATTGACCTGAAAATTCAACACGTGAACGATTAATGCTCCATATTAATAAGCAAGTGCTCCGTCACCATTTATTGCGATATCATCATTCTGAACTGTTGATCATCATATCGATCCGCAATAATAAAGTCATACTGCTTTCAAATTCATTTTATCCATTTGACACTTTATTCAGTCACGATAAAAAACAAACCGAAACATAAATGGAAAAAAATAAAAACTTCTACACGGATTGTTTAAGCCGTGTAACATGTTTTTTAATAGAGACTAAAAGAAATGTGTTTGTGTCGTATTGTTAGCAAAGTAAATTAAATTCGCGTGGTTTGACGGTATGTAAAATGTTTGGTGTTCATTTAGTCGACAGATTCTGTGTTCTGGCTGACCACGTATCTGCCTACCTTTAATAAAAAGATACAAAAAGCCATTGTTGGCCATTCTGTGGGTGGCGAATCAGTCGGGTGATCCATCAGGAGACGGACGGAAGAGCAGCTTGCGGAAAATAGGTTGGGACAGAAAGTGTGACGGAATTGGACATAGAGAAAGAGCACGAGAGGTTTCAGTGCAAGTCAGACAGAGACAGAGAGAATGAGATCGAGCGAGAAAGAGACGCGAGTTTTGCTGGCTGACTGGACGGGGGTGAGTAATTAACCAGGCCGCATCCAGGCATGCAGGACCGGTCACTTGTTTGTGTTGCAGCCTTACGTACACTCGGATCTCTGGCAGGGTCATTGCTGCTCTCACGGTGATGCTAAATAAACTGACACGGTGATTGGTCAATCACTGTGCCAGCTAAAAAGCCAACGCTTACAAAGAAACGAGCTTCAACCATGTCGTCATCGTTTTTTGTACACGCTATACTCGTGGTCCAATAAAATAAACTCGTAGAAATAGATGGCATTCAAAATAAAATTCTTATCTTTATCATCCATGATGATATTTCTTCAATTTTTAAATATTTAATTTCTTAAACATTCTGGATAGTAAAATGATTCGCAACTTTACATTATCTTGATAGAAACATTTGTGAAAATGATTTATTGTCGTTTTTTTAGTGTAAATGTATATTGGGGTTACAAAAAATTAGTTTAGAACAATAGAAAAATTGTTTTGAATATTAATCAAAATCGCTTCTGCATTTTATCAACACAGATTTTTTACAACATTCACTTTTTGATGCTAACGACTGCATAGATTGTAATGATTTATTTAGAGAAGGATGAAGTAAAATTTTAACCCTACGATCAAACTGTCAAACAAGTTTCAAAATTTTCGGGTCTACTAATTTGATCATAAGAAATTAAATGGGAGGAATAGATGGGGTAATTATAATACGTGGGGTAATATATGATACTACTAGGATTCACAGTGTTATAGATTATATTCTAATAAAAAAATTTCAAATTAAAAAAATAATAAATTTATTTCAGCATCACAATCACCTCTACACTGCTGTTCCTATAAAAAAGGGTCAATTCTTTCTAAAAATAAAATCAGGTTTCTAGCTTAATTTTTGTTGTACTCTCACTGTGGTTGTCTTCTAATTTTCAAATTTAAAAATTAAATAAATATAGTTCATTTAGCTTTAATATAAGGTTGAGAATTCACATTGATTTTCCCTTAACAGTGATACTTTTTTAATTTCGCCTGACACAATACGATGTTCGAATTTCTTCAAAATACTTCAATATTTACATTAAATTGAAATGAAAAACTGAAACATTTTAATAATAATTCAACTATGAAGATTATATTAAAATACAACTTTTAGAAAAGCCAAAGTCTGTTGAACTTGCGCAGGTGTTAGTTTCTACAATATACACGTGTAGAATGCTAGAGAACGTGTGCGCCAGGGGTACAAAAAAGTGAAGCTTCACCACCAGGCGCGTTATATGCACGTAACGTTCGCAGCAGTGGATCGACACGTGAACACAAAGTATTCTCTCGTGTTGAGAAGAATGCGCGCGGCACAGGCGTGCAGATGGATTTACGGCAGCTTGAAATATTACCCGTGTCTTAGAAAATGTGCGATGCGTTATATTGTTACAACCATCGAAGCGAATTTTTTGGTGTCTGAATGTGCGCCTCGTAATTTCTTTAACGCCAAGACGAGAATGCTCATGTGGAAAGAGAGAGACAGAAGAAACACTTTTTTCTTGAATTAAATTTTTTTTGTCGGGATATTTATCGAGTGAGCTCGAGCAAATTTTTCAGCCGGAACAAAGGCGCGGCTAAATTAATTTTAACTGTATCTCAACGAGGCATTTGCGTTGGCGAAGAGACCGACCGCGAGTAGCTTAATCTATGCGTTTGATAATGCTAAAAGGTTTTATGAGAGTTGCACATGATAGATAGGTAATCTCTTGTTGCATTGCGCCTTGCCGTTAATCTTTCGTGGGCTTGCGAGAGGATGGCGGCAGACAAGCAGGGGTGAGCATGTAGCATACGTCCGCACGCGACGCGCCGACCCTATCTACCTCATGTTTCAGTCACTCGAAAGCTTTCTTTTGCGCGCC
Organism: Trissolcus basalis; assembly: GCA_025266255.1. Lineage (NCBI taxonomy): Eukaryota > Metazoa > Arthropoda > Insecta > Hymenoptera > Scelionidae > Trissolcus > Trissolcus basalis. The sequence goes on along the minus strand of JAAMPD010000321.1, from coordinate 218,922 downwards.
TTAAAAAAAGCACAAGATTACGATAAACCGTCTAAATAATTGCGTCCGACCGCGTACTCTCATTCCTTATACGAGCTAACGCATTAAAAACTCGCCCATAAAGGCCGTTGAACCCCAGACTGACCAAAACAAATTATCCAAACATAATCCGAGCGGAATTTGTTATCAACTCGACAACATCTGTAATTAATCATTTCTTAATCGCCCCGTTGTTTTTTTCCTCTCGCTTTGTTTAACAAATGCAATACAATCAAAAAATAATCGACTCGTACAATTAATAATACATATATTCAGCTTGAATCAATCAATCCCGTGCTCGACCAATCATTAATGAAAATCGGTCAGTCTAGGCGTTTAAAAATACAGCTCAGGCAGAGAGTGTTGATTCGATACGAATTAATCAATTACACATGCGTCCAGTCCAGCAAAGCCGAATGGTCACGTGACGCGAATAAGCACTTCGCAGAAGTTTGCCACGGGCTTTCGTCCGGTGGGCTTAAACCGCTTCCATTAACGGACGAAGTTGGTCGATCGCAACAGATGGGCACGACGTGACCAAACCACAATCGTATTCTATGAAATCCAGGAAATATTTAATAAGATTATTGATTCTGCGCGCAAACGCACAGCCACAAAAATGCGTTTCGTCCGTGAATTGACGAGATGCTCGAGTGGCCACCGACACTGTAACGTAATTATATCCCTCCACCAAATTCGTTTTTTTTACGTCAAAAGACTTCTCGACAATTCACTCGAAAAAAAAGATTTCTTTTTTTTTCGAATTGAATATGTGATGAAAATGTTCAAGTGTTTTTATATTGTTGTTCCTGAAATGTAGGGAAATAATCGAGTCATGCAATTTTCAAAGTGCAATTCAATATTGTCTCTCACGGTTTTTCTAGCATTGTACAGATGTAGCTGCAGTGTAAATGACGAGGTAACAGTAACAAAAACTGACGTGTCGCCACGGCATGAAAATGTGAAAGCAAAAAAAAGAAAGCGGCACGATAAAAAAACCAAGTGGAAAAAAGGGAAGTTTATACTCAATGGATATAGCAGAATTCTCGGTCAGAAGACACATAAAATATCAGCCGGAAGATTACCGTCGACCGCTCTTGCCTCGGACTTCTCCAGCTCTTCGATGCTCTAACTCAGGGATCCTTCACATCCGCCGTCGACTGTAGCAGCTTTCAGTAAAAATATATGCACTACCATCACTTTGTTATTTCTGCCATTAGTTTTTCTTCCTCTTCGCTACACTATTTTGTGCAAACGAATAGCACCAGCGTTACATTCGGCATCCGTCTATTTCGGAAATGTGTCGAGCAACAAAAAAGGGCGTTATTGTTTTCATTTGAATATCCGAGTAATTACGCTAACACCCATTTTCCCCAGCCATCAACATGCATAAATTACGGCGTCTTTTTAATGAGCCACCGTTACAATGACGCAACTTTTCCAACAAATAAAAGTATAAAAATAAAAGGGGTAAATCGATTCGACACACCGCTGCGTGTGATTTTAAGGCTAACGCACGTTATTCCGAGACCGGCGTTCTCTCTAATCCAAATATCGATCGGGGTTCGTATTCTATCTCGGGGTAGTTTGAGCCGGTCCGTGATTGACGTTCTATAATTCAGTTGCGTCAAATGATAGGACATGCAAAAAGTCGAGCGCCATATGAGAAGGTCCTTGCCGGACAAACGACGCAAGAGCAGCGGCGGGGTCTGCGCGCAAATTCTGCAGTATTTTTAACGGCGTTTCTTCGTGTGATATATGCCCCTGTAATGCATGAACTGGTCGGTGAAATACTTGCAATTACTTCTGCTAAGATAATGTCATTGATTTCGTACACGACAAATGTCCCGTGTTCTTTTTCGATGCAAATCTCGTCGTCGGGATAGTTGAACTAATTAGCAAGCGTCGTTTTTTTGTTCACAAGAAATATATATTCCTTGCAAAAAATCCGGCACTTTTGGTCAAGCTCGAAATTCGTACGAGACGCCCGGCGGCGTTCACACATTTTTTTTTGTGCGCGGGGGTTTTTACGGCTTTCATTACTTTTTATCGTCGCTCGTTTTAAGAGCTTGTGTTCGTCTATTTTTAGTTTGCCGTGGTTCGAGCGCCACAACGACGCGAGGCTTCGCGCGCGACTATATTAAGCTCGTAATTCTCGCCAAGTGAAATATAAGAGGCTTGCTACTCCAAGGAAACGAGATACTCGCGAAGTACTTTCCGGCGATTAACAAACGTGCCCGATACCGCTCGTGCCTGATATCGTGCGATAAATTATGTACGATACAACGACGAGGTGATCAATTGCCTTTTTTTATGATTTTCACAATGTACATTTTAGACATCAGACCTGATCATTAGGTATTTTGTCAGATTACAACGTAAATTACAAACCACGAAATACGAAAATTAAACAATCAGAAATGCACGAAAAAATAATTTTCTTTCTGTATCGTATTTCAACAAAATAAACTCTTGTAAGCATTGCTTCTTTATTTGTGTGCATATTTTCTTACCAAAATGCATATCCGGGTGAATCACAATCGGCAAAAAATCGGCATAGCTCAATCTCCGAAATTTGTTGTTCGAATGTACAATGCAATCTGAAAATGACGAACATTCATCTGAACGCCGCAATATATCAGCGTTCATACTCAAAGCGCAGCAAGTTCGTTGCCAATTTCAAAACATTGGCGTTTGCATTATTTGTGGATCTTTTTCAAACGGCGAATCAATATAAAAGTAAAAAGTCCTGTGTATGCGAAATGAAATCGTACGCACGACGAATTGGGAGAAATCGAGCAAAATTGTTGAATCGATAGCACACGTAAACGGGCTTGATGCGACGACAGCCCGGCAGAGATACAGCGGAGCAAACGCTGATTGGTTTGTAGCGAGCTGCGGATCGGTAGTGTTAGCTACTACAAGTGTACACAAGTCTGGTTATCTCGGCGGCATTACGTTTCTACGCCAATACAAATCGAACGAAGTAAACGCGAAGCTGATACGACGTAGGAATGGGAGCAAAAACACCCCAATAAGTGGATTGACTGGCGTGTATTCGAATTTCTGCTCGAAACTCTATATCTCAGGTTCCGTTATCGGTCTTCTCTCGCGATTTGTCTGGCCGTTTTGTTTTCATCATGAAAACTGTCGGGGGAAAAAGGTTCGCCGAAAATAAGGCATCATTTTTATTCGTGAAAAGCGAGTTAATTGTCTGAATAAATGACCCATCAGATAAAAGAAGGGTGAAAAAAGTTAATTTTCATATGGCGACGACAATCGTCGAACAAATGTTGTCCCACTTTTTCATCAGCTTCTTTTTCCGAGTCTAGTTTTTTCTAAAAAATGGCCTTGTATTCACCTGCATCGTCGCTCTCGCAAAGCATCTCATTGCTCAAGCTTACAATGCGACAGCCTTATTAGACGACGCTGATTTGTGCCTTTCAGCCAGCGCGCAGAATTTTAAGTGTTTGCATTGGAATCCGAAAAAGAATAATGCCCCGCGATCTGAGTGCGTGCCGGACGAAAAAAAAGGGAAAAGGATATGAAAAAGCCTGAAAAGTCATCGCTGCTCATAATTTTTGTCCCCCGCCCTCTGCCGCCGACACTCTTCACACCTTCGCACTAGCTTTTCACGATTCGTTAGATACAAATTGACCGTAACCTCTCGCTTTTACGACCTTTCGAGACATGCGAGGAGTGCTGAATGTAGTATTTAGTAGAACTAGCTTGCTCTATTCATTCGCTGACTACTCGTACCACATTTTACAGCCCTTTTTCTTAAGGCGAAGAAAGTATAAAAAAAGCACGAGCTTGCCGATGTGCGCCTTGCGTCATGTTGTTTTATTCAGTCTACCTGCAAATAAATCCTAAGCGACTCGAGTTATACGACGTCATTTAGGACTTACTCCACCGAGTTCTCACAGCCATTAAGCGGGTCATTTTTTTCCTCGCTAATTTGTTGATTGTAGTTCTACTTAATGAAATGTTCAACAAAATGGGACTTTTTTTCTTAACAGCGTCAGTAAAAAGGTGCGGAAGTATAATTGTTTCAATTTTCGGCTCAGTTCTTGTGTAAGTCTGAAAAACATACTTTCGAACAGCTGTGCATGAATTTTCATTATGCACAAAAAGAAAACAACAAAAATTAAAATAGAGAGTCCGCCGCGAATGTTCGTTGTCGAAATTCAATTATCGCTGGAAAAATTGTCGCTAAAAAATAGTCGAATGGAAGGTTTTAAGAACAATACTTGTTTTGATGAATCAACCGAGCCATTGTGAATAGCAAACACAAAAATACAATTGAAACTAGTGTATAGTGACGAAAGTCGCACAGTTGGCCGGCTGTCGCGTTGCATTTGCAATGACATCAAATAGTAACGTGCAACGACGCGCAACGGGCCGCACTTTATTATTTTGAATGAATACACAGGCTGATCGACGAGCGATCCGTGCACCGCTATAGGAAAACGCGCAGGCAAATTTAGCCTCTACGCTGCTCGTTTTTAGGGGCCAACAATTTGATCCCAGCAGTGTGCCTTTATTGGTTGCGGACTTTTCACTTTCGACTGCACTGTTAGCGTTCTGCACTTGCAGTTGCGGTTTCCGCTCGTACAATGCGGCTCGACCAAAGCTTCCTTTGCACATAATAATGCTATGTTTGGACTAACCCGTTCTATTATATTCTCTATCATCTCCGTTTGCATTTAATAATTAAACTGCCAAGTGCTTTGACACAAGTAATAATACCAAAAAATAAGATATACTGATTTCATTTCCATTTGCACGGAATGAATGTCTGGAAACGAATGAAACATTAACGAAAGAAAATTAATCATAATTACGAAATGAGAATGAGATTTATCGATTGTTCAACTTAACAACGAGAACCTGTTATAATGAAGTTTTGCTTGGTAAAAAAAAATTGATGTAGCTTTTCAATCCGTATTGTTAGATGGAAATTTGCTGAATCTCAAAACTTGCAGAATTAGTTTCGGAGAAGTAATAATTAATTTAGCATCGCTCGTTTTGTAAACAGGATGTACACGTTGAAATTTGATTGATATTATCATCTAGATTTCAATTTTGATTGGAACAAAAGTTAATCAAAAATAGTGATGTCATATTTTGATAATTCATTCAATGCTGGTGATATACCGTTGACAATAAATGTGGAACGTGCCCCTCAAATGAAATATTTGCAAATTTATTTTGTGAACACGGTCATAATTAAAGTACCACGTGCACCAAAAATCCTTCATAAATTTTTGAAATCAGTAATAACGCTGCAAACTTGGCAGGCGACAGTGAAGGCAAGTGCAAAAGAACCCATGCTCGTCTAAGATCTGAATATTTCAGGTGTTATGAGAAAAAAAAAATACATCAACTTTCGGCTGAAACAAACATTTCTTGAGTTTAAAGTTTTATATATACATTATCTTGGCGTCAGAAAGTGTTCCTGGCGGTCTGACGTTGAAACAGAAGATGAAATGTAGAGTTCGAAAATAAATGTGAAACGTCGATAAGAATTCCATTAGGTGGCCAGTTATCAAATCGGTTAAGTTGGCATAGTTTTTGAGTATTATGAATGGCGAACTCATAAGAGGAGAAATGTACTTATTGTGGTAACAGTTGGCATCGTGTGAGTCATAAATAATTATGATCATCGCGTGTCGAGATTAAAGCCATATTGCATTTGTCAAGGGGTTAGTGGTTAATACTTGGAAATGTCAAGAAGATGCCTCATTCTGGCAAAGCTTGCTGGCGCTGTCCTCCAATAAATACCAAACTTTTCATGAACTACCAGGCGGTAAGTAAAATAATCGCAACCCTCAGAGTTATCGCAAGAAAAGGGAGAAACCTATTTTTCAGCTGACCATATCTTGACAGCGTGTGTGTAATCATTCTTGGCAGGCATTCCAGCTTATTAATATAAATGATATTTTGATGGTCCCCGGCAGAGCGTCAGCATCATAAAAGACTGAATCAACTTGTGGTTTATAGCTGCTGGATGAAAATGTTCCATTTCAGAGATCAAAATTAGTCGTTGAAAATTGGGTTTCTCAAAGAGGCCGCTGGGCAGCTAACACAAGGTTTGAAAACAAACTGCTTCTGAAGATCTGCAGAATGCTCATCGGCACTACTTTGATAAGTTGGGACTATTGATCGGTCGTATCTTTCCAAGTCGCCTTTAGCAATGCCTGGTATGGACTAGGCGCTAACTTGTACAAACTTATTACCCAATAGTAGCGAAGAGGATTTGTCGAGCCATACTCGAGGCACCGCTCTTCGTACAGAGGGTAACTTCGTGACGTTACACCACAAACATGCCGATGGGTGTGAGTGTCACTATACAACCATCGTAGCTAACCGCTCTGGCTTGTAACGACAAGATGCGCTCTCGCTTGAATATCACACTGCGTCCTTCATTTTCCCTCTCTCAAATATTCGGTCAAGTCCTAGGCTCACAAGTTTCGCTTTCTAACCCGAATAGTATTAAATATCCGGACTACTAGAAGATGCCGCGTCATACAAGTCAGTTGTGAATAATTTATTTCAAACTTACTCGGAGAATATTAACTTGAACATAATATACTCGAACCAAACTAACACAATGGCCTCGCAAAATTTACTGGCAAACATTCTGTAAAATTGTTGCAGCTTAAAATAAATTATTCTCAAAGAGGTATTGAATTGAAAATTATTCGCCTGCTTGTTAAGCCATGCGTTCGCAAATTTTCACGATATAACATTTTTTTATTCGCTCACTGTTATTATTTTTTTACTGTCTAGTTTTATATATCACTTTGCCAACATTATTTCATGAAAACGTGTTCATACAGCTTAAACAACTGGTAGCATTTTTATTTTTTTATTTATTCTTTTTTTTTTTGACATGGTGTATATTGCATTCCCCTGGCACTTCGTCAACGTCTCCAGCAAGCACGACAAATAAAGAGTGCAAACACTCATCGTAAATGTGCCTGGGCCGGTCTTACCCCCTTTAGACCATAAGCGTGTACACTCGAACGAAAATAATTAAAATGGAAGCCAGCCATAGGTGCAGCGCCAGTTTTCACAACGCCATACAAAATATCGACGAGATTACATTGCACCGGCTTTAATGAGCATGCAAATAGAATGTTAAAATATTCCGAGTGTGCAAATTAAAATGACGCGGAAATATATTCGCGTTCAGGCCATGGCGAGTATTTAAATTGTTTACGTCGTCCCCAGTTTGTAATGCTATAGTGCGCTTATCACTGACCTCAGGAAAACTTGACATTATTTTTTTTTATAGCGAATATTCTTTCCGCAACTTGTATTCGATTAAAATAACAACAGTATACAAGATAATAATACAAAATATTCAGATATACTTAAATTGTCAGATAAATTGTCAAACTGAATGATTCACATCATACTTTCTAGAATAATGCAAAGTTTCATCATCTGTCTTGCTATACGAAATAATCTGCCAATATACCATTTGTCTGTTGGAAGTTTTGCTAAATATTGTTAGTTTACTTCATGCTCTATAAAACTGAATTTTTTTTTAAACCAGAGATAAATGATTCAGGATATTATGACTAATATTTAGGCTGATGCCTTTTGACAACAATTCTTGAAATTCTAAGTCATAAGAAAAAACATGACTTGAAACACTCTTTAAAAGAAATTAGTTTTATAATATAAATTTTATTAAAAACGGACATTTTTAATGATAAAATTTAATCATGTAACTGAAATTGATAGCGCATATAAATTTATATGAATGAAATGATGAAAATATGGACCAGAGCACGATCAATTATTTATGAAAACGTGCTGTCTTGGTGTAAGAGAATTGTTGTCAAATTGCGAGCATCATTCGCAATATTTGATTTGTATTTTCGACAACGTATGAGCGCGGAGAACACATCTGCGTACATTTGAAACAAAATTTTCTGTTGCCAGTATACAGTCGATCGCTCTGGCGGCACAGCTACAATGGCAGCGGGAGCACGAGCCAAGTGGTAGGGAAAATTCGTTGAAATTACTTGGTGCTTATTCATAACATTTGCATGCCATTATTTTTGATACAGTGGCCACCTGTGCTTGCATTTATGTAAGTGTATGCGAGCGAGCTATAACGTGCATTGAGTACGAACCAACTGATCCTGATAATAACGGTGAGCATTTTTTGCTCGGCGCTTATCAAAAAATACCAATCGCAAAATTGATGCAGCGTTGTGCTTTTTTTGAATCGCTGAAATTGAGAAGAAAATTGATATGTTTCGCTGTGTTCTTTTTCAGTTACGCTACAATGCTAATGAATTGAATAGCTCCGTTTTCAAAATCACCGGGGTAATAAAAATAGTTGCACGCAAAGCGCCGCTGTTTACTTTGTTATTTAAAAATTGAAAAGAAAAAGCCACTCGTTCCAGGCTTTTTGCGACTCTTTTTTTTTCACAACTGCTCGTGATAACTCATTGAAACACAGTTTCCAGCGTTGTTTTTATTTACTAAGCACTTAGAAATTCATATTTAGTATGATTTGACTGAAGTAAACGCATAACCGTCAACATTCAATCACATCAAATTGGATGTGCACACTCTCTCATGAAAACCGCTCTCTCACGAAAGCTCCTTCCCAACATTCATTGATTTAACTCAATCTCTTTTATGCTGGACTTGCGATTAATGATGACGAAACTTTTTGTCCACTGTATCACCTCTGATAGTGCACCCCATAATTTCAGAGGTGATATATATACTATCAGCAACTGCGGATCTTGAGCGGAAGGAATATTCATTGACCCGAATGAATAATTTTATTATAACAAGCGAACACTGCGATATAATGCACGTTAAATGATTGACGCGATTCATAGACGAACAGAACAAAAGCGCCTTATCACAGAGTTTCGAATTAGCGAATATGCAAGTCATCGCAACGTTATTTGCTTATCCCTTGGACTTGCAAACAGCTGTGTGAGATGGAAACATCATACCTCTATCTGGTGTCCGCTAAAGGTGCTTTGTATCCTGCTAGCTTAACCACGTTCGAATCCTCAACAAAGGAAATTCAGGAGGATACGAATCATCAGCGCGACAGTGCGACCCTGAACTTGCCGCCACCCGATCGATCCAGAGTTCATTGAACGTTACTCTCTTTTTCCTCTTTCGCTTTCTTCACTTACGTATTATCTCACACAACAGCACTCAATATGAAGTTATCGTCGATTTTTTATGCAACAATCTCATCTTAATATAATGTTTTATTTTTTTTAGATGAATATCAATCTTGATGGATTCATCAACTATGTGATTTGAAATACTCTCTTTTTTTTAGAAAATCAAATTTCTTGATTAAAAAATCAAAAAAACATGTGATAATTACAAACAAGTATCAACGTCGATGCTACTTTATAACTATTTGTTTCGAGCTATTTAGTCGACGTAAACAAGAGTGTATGACGTAAATTCGACAACGAAAAATATTCTCACGAGCATAAGTCGGTTAGCAACGTCACGCCGACCATGATATTTCACAGCAATCCTATATTTAAGCAAATTTCAATACTCAACGTCACTTCAAAGTCACTAGGCTATGTTTAAAAACAGAGTTTTTTTAACGTTCAGGACAATCTTGGTGTTGCATCATGATCGGACATTAGATACAAATGATTAAATAATTTCATGTTATGAAAATTTAATTAAATATTTCTTTTTGTTTTTATCAAAACAATGTTATCTGCACGGACGAAAATATATTTTGTTCGTGTAAAAAATATATTCCGGAAATAAGTATCATATTAATTTATTTTTTTTTTTTTTTTCATGAATTCCATTATATAAATTTATAAAATATAAAATAGAATATATTTTTGGAGGATATATTTTCATCCGTGAGGGATAGATTGACGATTTTAAGTCTTAGGCAGTTTTACTTTTGTAAATTCAATAATCAAAGTCAAACGAACTGTATCTACTTATACAAATAATAATATAAAAAATCTGAATTGATATATTCTTTATGAAATGCAGTTTTCAAAGATGTAGAGAAAAATCTAAATTTTAATTACCCAGAATTCATTTGATCTAGTAAATTATACATTTTGTAACATTGCTGTCTATGAAGAAAAAAAATATTTGATGAAAAAATAAATCTTAAAAGCACACTTTATTCGTAATGATATGAAAAATGAATAAACTATTAAACAAGACATCACTAATTCATACACTTCAATATCATTTTTTATTTTCTAAACTAATTTTCGTCATAACATTTACGAGAGAGAATCTTTGTAAATTTTGCTGAGGTTGCGCGCAACTTTATTTAACAAGACTTGCAACTAGGGCGAAGTCTTGAGATATTAAAGCCGCTACGCAAACTTCAAACAGCAATTGAAAACTGTTCACAATTAATTAAAGCATTTCGATGGTCATTAGGGCAGGCTCACGTACTAGCATTGTGCACAAAAAAGCGACGTGAAAAAAGGTTGATGTATGCCCTGCCGGCTAAGTGCGCTAGAAGAGATGAGAAATGCACATCCCAAACGAAGTAGCAAAATGAGAAGCTATGTAGAAAAACGAGTGAATCTTCAAACTGCAAAAAAGGTGCTCCAATTAAATATGCAACTAAATGCATTCACTTAATTTTACGCAAATTCATTTGATTCATTCGACAATTCTATTTATGAGTTGCGGTTAGTGTATGTCTCCAGTAAGTTCATAACTGTTTGTGATTTTGTTTATTTTTCGTAAATTTAAAAAATTTAATTGACGCTGAAGGGTAGCATGCAAAAGTTCAACTCACCATGGTGTTGGAAAAATTAGCGTCCGCTCGGTTTGAAAAAAGCGTACGCTTAAAAAGTAGAAATATCAGCTAAAAGTGTAAAGGATAAATCTTGAATCAGCAATTTTTTCCGCCTTCATTAAATTACGTTGCCTCGCGAACATGGGGTAAAAGATCGTTGAACAACCGACATAACTTTGAAGGCAGCTATTTAATTTGTCCCCCCTTTTGAGACTCGATTCGACGAAATATTTGGTAGAACGCGTAAGTTGGTCAGTGAATTTGTAACATAATTAGCGATGAAACTTGGCGCACTCAAGTAACTTAAAGTAGGAGGTAATTCGTGACGTTTTCCGTTTCCCTTGGTACAATTAACGAAGGCGATTCTAAATGAAGTGAGACAAGTCGGCAATTTTTTGCACAACATTCGCAGATTTCACGGCGTTTCAGAATTTATTTCGCTTCTTTGCCGTCAGGGAAATCTCGAATCATCAAATTAAGAGCAGGCGTTGTCGTGTATTAAAAATTTCGCATTTATTATGAACACAAACGTAGAAAGTGGGTTACGGAGCTACTTTTGTTGTTTCTATTTCGAGAATGCCCCGCGCGGCTCCCCGCGGCCGCAATAATAAATTTGCCTCAAAAGTAATGCGCAAGTTGTGTTGTTACGCGTGACGTTCTATTCAAACACGACGGCAGCACCCTCGGCGACACCTCGGGGTAGTAATGGTTCGTGTGTAAGTGTGTGCTCATATTTCAACGGACTCACTTGTCTACTCTTGTGTGTCTCGCTATTCGTGTGTCTAAGGATCCGCGAAGTGGGGGCCGAGCAAAGTCAACTCGAGAAAATGGCCCTCGGTTATTCATAACTCAAGTGGTTTCGTCTTTGTTGCACATGTTGACCGTCAAGACTTAACAAGCTCAAGTGACTCATTCTACATCAGTGAATTAAATCCTTCGCACAAGATTCAGACATTCAAATACAGCTTTAAGGTCTTAATGATTTTGCTCGATTAAAATTCTCTCTCTGTACGCCGTCCGTTTATATCAACCTCTATAAAAGCAATGTAAAACCTCTACCATATATTTTGCTATACACGTAGCGTAACAAATAAAATTTAATTTTTATATCAAGAACACAACCTGTTTTTTTATTTCATTCGTATTCAAACGTCAAACCTGTCGCTGAAACGTCAAACAAAATACTGTCAAAATTTGAAACAAAGACAAAAGACAATCGTAACATTTTATTCTGAATATAATAAATGAATTTAACTGATACAAACAAAATTAAAATATTATTGTATTATTGTCTTGTCGCTGCCTCTTTTTCCACAAACATAGGAGGGAGACAACATTCAATAGTTTAAGAATATTAAAAACAGAATATAAAATTATTATATAGTGAAAAGTACATACGAACAAAACGTTATAAATTTACAGTATCCGATTATTCAGCCCTTTGAAATTCATTTTTAAAGGATTTAGAAAAAACTTGTTTTTAACGATTTTGGCGTTATTCATGACGAATAAAGTAGAGTCTCGGGCAAAACTTTAAAATATATTGCAATAAAAAACAGAGGTTTTGATTAAAAATTTTCAAGATCTCGTGAAATATTTATGTTCTGGGGTCTTTTTCGTGAAATAATAACGAGATGAAATAGCTGAAAAGGCGAATCTATTAGGGTCAGACGAAGTAGTAAAAATGATCAGATTTTTTTTAACCTATTTCTTGTGCTGTTGATGTGTTTTCGTAACATTTACAAAAATTGCCAAAAACTATTTCTTCAATTATATCAACGGATCATATTTTTCATCGCAAAATTAATTTTCATAACAACGTTAAATTTCACCCTCGCATAATTTTATGAACAATTTTGTCCTGGTCATTTTTACCCTACAGTTAAGGTAAAAATGATCAAGTAAAGAGATAAAAAAATCAGATAAAAACATAAATTCAATAAAAAATAGCGATATAGAATAATTGATGTAAGATGAAACGTTTTCTTATTGATAAATTCCACCCCTAATCCCTAATCATTTTACCCTACAATTTTGACAGGCTGATATAAAAAAAAAGTAAAGAAAATATGATTCCATCCCTTACATATTATAGTGTAGAGATTATTATCATATTACCATAATTCAAGCTCAACATTTCTTGAAAATAAACTTATGTAGTCTTATGACATGCAAACAAATTAAAGTGACTATTATGTACATTAGTTTTTGAGAAATACTTTTTATTCTTTATTTGTAAGTAATATTAGAAAGTAATCATGATTTTACTTTGTTTATCTGTTTTATACGCCGATCGTTTCAACCCCATGTTTTTACACTAATCATTTCACCCCGCCTGACCTTATCGTAATGTATCAAAAAATCGAGTAGGGAGAAAGGCTTATAATGAAATTAAATCGAAAGTCACGCTCCCGAATAATCGTCCGCGGCGAATTACAATCCAAGCCACACGAAGCAATATTTCGTTAAATCCTCGTTGGTAGTTTCGAATAAAGTTGTTTCCAGGTTCCTAAGTATCAACTGTGTGAGTGTGCACGGGTCCATGAAAGCGGGCGGACACACTCTTTTAAGTTCGTACGCTTGACGTACTGAATTGAAATTAACATAAAATCGCAATGCCAGGAAACTTCGTGCATAAAGAGTCAACTGCTCAAGTTTGCCGAACGACTGCGAACGGGCAACTCGGCTTTGCCATGAAAGGAGCTCCTATTTTGTTACGATCCAGATTGTGCGCATGCGCGTCATCTCTCTTGCGTCCACTTGTGTCACACTCTCGCCATCCTCGTCGATTCTTTTTGTCCGCAACTAATTAGACATGCTACTCATTTACTGCTTTACGGTATAAGTCGATACTTTATAATCAACTTGAAGTGCATTATTCGCAAATGATGCTGACGAATCAGAATCTCAGAATAGTTCAAGAGCCTCCCCCTTTTACGACCGCCAAGATTTTCAATGCTGCTAAATATATTTTTTTCCGCGCAAGTTTCACAATATGCACTGCTTTATGAATATTTATAACTTTTCATTAATTTACATGAAGTAGGGTTGCAGTTCTCAAGCAGAACGCATTGTACAAATTTTGCAACCCACATTATCGCAGGGCAAGATTATTTGTGATAATTTATTTTTTTTTTTTTTTTACTTTTCGAAAAACGTTCAAAATTTGTTGCATCGTCAAACGTATAATTAGTGAAAATTATTAATAACTTCAGTTGATTCGTTCTTTGAGTGATTTAACAAAATGTATACAGTTCGATTTATTAAAGAGTAATGCGATTCTATAATATCAAACTGCAATCTCGTTCAGCGATTGTACACTGTATTCAAAAACCATTAATGAACTCATCAAGTGTGTATCAATCACCATTAAAATATATTCAGGTGTATTAAGCAAATGTGTAATTGAGCTTGGGCAAAGATTGATGAGATCAGTTAAAGTATTAACAGCACAAATCAATCCAAGTATACTTGATTCTATGTCACATCTAACATTTTATAACTAATTCAACTATTGACAGAATTTAAATGACCTCCTTTCAATAAGCAAAACCAGTATATTTATACATGCACGATAATTATAGACCAGCTCCTTTCATCGCGCTACCATGAAATGCAAATTTATTTCATTTTCCAGACGGATGCTTTTACCATTTCATACCTTTTTGCGTGTTAATCATAAGTCCCTGGCTTCTCTGTCAGACAATTGTCATGCAAAACAACGAAAATAGTATAAAAAAAAACTCACGACACAATGCAAATACCGATATTAAGGAAAGGAGTTGAATTTGAGTAATGATGCTAGACCCTGTTTTGAATGCACTCTAATGAACTTGTATTTAATAAATAGTGCAGCGAGTTTCAGCCGAGTCATAGTAAAACTAATGTATATATATGTATATATATAGGAGAGAACAATTTCCAACACACATCTCCAAAGTGCGGATTCGAGAAAAAAAAATTGCAACGTAAACTTTTTGGAAGTGAAAGTCACTTTGGAGATTACATTTCTATTAGTTGGGAGTTGACAATTGATTGGATTTGATTTAGACAAATTGAGAGCCCGAACAATCAAATCGGGTCAAGTTAAACTATTCAAACTAAAACTTGTTGTGGGAGTCTAGTGAGATTTAACAAACTTTAGCTGAGTAAATATCACCTAAATCTTGCGCAGGTCGTCTGTACAACATGAGATATTAATCAGATCTGAAGAAGCTTCAACGGTTGAGAAGCGATGCTTAAGAATTTACGATCCATCGAGCTCGAAAACAAAAGATGACGAAGTTGAATGACAAGGATTGAGCATTCACGAATATATATTCATATTAAGTTGCATCGATCTCTGTAACCATTATTAAAGTCAAAACAGTAGAATTTAGCAGGTATCTTTCTGAAGAAAATCCTTCGCGGGATTTGTTTCCGCTGGCAACAAATCGATGATGCAGAACATCGGAGCACTCGTACCGCAAAATCGAATATCCCCGCTAAGCTGCCCAGAATGTATATAAATTCGCGGGGATTTACGCTGGAGCGTTGTTTCTGGTGCGTTGTACGAATTCGCGTGCCTTTTAGGCGGCTGGGCATCGCATTCGAATAGAGTTGTAAGCCTACAATTTCATGGCAACGTGTGGAGCTCTAAAAGCAGACCAGCCAGCGCGCATGAATAATGCAGCCTCATACGTCTTACTCTTCCCACTGATAATTATGTTTTACACCGTTATGCCGTGTTTCGTTAACCCGGCGTTACCGCGCCCGTTCGGGAGTTACGGCTGCATATTCATTACCGAGTATTAAGTATGACTTTAGCATGTAGGTTACCTTCTTGAAAGAACCGCAATATCATCGCCCCATCTTTCGAACCTTCAACTGACACAGAAACGCTTAAACGTTTGCTTTGGCGCGTTTTCCTTTGTGTGAAAATGGGAGAAAGCACGACACGCTGAAAATTGCACACCCTCGCGCCGGTATTAGGCGTGGACTTTCGTATTCCGGCAAGTAGCTATTCCTTTGATTTATGGCGCCGTGTCAAAATTTTGATACGACTGTTTTGTGCTTCAAGCCCTACAATTTGTTCTTTCTTTTATTATTTTTCCGTTCTACGGTTACAGTCTGATCTGAAATCCCGATTGACATGCGTTTTCTATTGATTTTCATACACCAAACAAAAAGAGCGGAAGCGCCGTTACATTTATTTTCGTGGTTTCACGTGAAATTACACATAAAGAGTGGAACGAAAATTACAAACACATCGCATTGAACAAAATGTGGCACGGATAGCCACAGGGCGTTAAGCATTTATTTGTCGCCCGTCCCGTGGTGTGGAGTACAAAGCGCGTCACAATCGTCTGAGTGCACTATACACTCGACGATTATAACTGAACGAGTTGAATTAAAACGTTTTAAATGTTCAAAGTGTGGCTTCGAATTAATTTCATTAGGTCCCGGGATATGTTATATAAAAAGTATCATAAAATTACCACAAAATATAATATTATACTTCAATCAGATTTAAATGAAAGAATTCAGATGAAATTCAAATTTATATTACCGGGTGGTCAAATGCGATGATATCAAAACAGTAAAAAGTATCAATCTTTTTTTGTTCAAATTACCCGCGAAGTAACGAAGTATAAGCTATAATTCAGTTCATTTATGTAAATTGTGTTTGCATGTACATACACAAAACGCGGATACGAGCAGCCGTTTCACGCAATGTAATAAAAACACGAAAATTTTTATCTGATTGGTATCGGGACGAAGAATCAACAAATCAATTACACTGATGTTATGATACAACTGCTTTGGTGCCCATTACCATTTTTTATGCAGCCAATATGAAATCACTGAATCGGTTGCTATCTCCACGTTAATTATTAACGAAATAAAACAGATCTACGACAACTATAATGATAGAGCAGTTGGTGCTTATTAATGGTGATAAACAAACTACTTTTTATCTGGAGTAAGAAAAAATGTGTAAGATTCCCATGAAGATAATTTAAAAAAAAGTGCTCAACATATATATGAACTAACGATTATGTTGATGATTGCAGAGTGGAGTGCGTGAGTGTAAGTACACTTATGCAAAAGTGCGAGACGGTGAATAAAAGCTGAAAAGTCAATGGTGTCATAAACGTAACGTTATACGTGCTTTGGGGTTGAAGTTAATATTTAAAATAGCGGTTGGCTAAGGATTGGCGTCGTATCGCTGATCCGCACTCGTCTAACCGTAATGCGAGAAACTAGTAGGCCAGTCACGTCTGCTGTTACTGCTATTCTACAAGCCTCAACTCTCTACGGACTCGACTGCCCTGGGTCCAAGCATTGGACTGCACTCACCCTACGCTCTCACCTACATAAAGCTCAACCTCTTAGATTTGATCAAATATTCATCCGTCCTCTTTTCGATTTTGCAAAATTCATAAGGCGGTATCCACGATCTCTCAATGATAATACTAATATTATTTTGCTGATGCATAGGTGCACCTTTTAGACATTTTCGCGTTACGCCAATTTAGCATAACTTTCATTTTTCATTCCGCGCACATCTTGTTGTAAAATTTTTGTTGAAAATTTGTCTGAAAGTTTGATGAAAAAAATTCGATAGAATATCCTGATTACGGGAAAAAAGTTTTGTGACCAACTGTCTCGCGGCGAGGGGTTTTTAGTTTGAACAAAGGCCTTTACTTATGTTTTTGGTTCTACAATCTCGGAAACGAGGTGAAAATTAATTATGTGAAAAAATTTTGCAATTCGTCATTAAAATCTGAGATTACCAGTTGTAGGTCTAGTTTGACGTGATTAATCAAAATGAATGTTGAGAGGATAAAGTGAAAAAACCTGTAATTGCGTTGCGGCTGGATAGTAAGGGAGTCGTACAAGTCGGCGAAATTTTTGGCGGACGACTTACCTGTAACAGAAAATAAAATAAAACCGATCGATAAGCACAAAAAGCAATGTCGTTAAAGGCAAGTCATAATTTTTTTGGCAGTGGCCGTTACCGCGTATGGTGTCGGTTATGCCGTGTCGTAAAAAGACATTCTCATAAAATTTTAAGCGCTTTTCAGGGCTCGCATGAATTTAAAATAACACAAACGTAAAGACTGACAATATCTCACACCGACTGCGAACAAAACAACAGCATGTTTTTAACATAATACTTTTTGCCCTCCCATCCTTTTTCACATTTTATTTTCGCAGATCAATTTGCCAGCCAACCAACAATTTCAACTACAACATATCACTTCAAACTTTTTCGCCAACATTTTTTCGTTAAAATCATAAGCAATATTACGTATCGTTATTCACAATTTATTTTCTGTTTACAAAACGCTGCCCAGTGAGAATTTAACGGAAAAGAGTTTTGTGGGTTGTAAAATTTGAAGATGGCCTTTTAGGTTGAAGAGACTTTCAACACATTTGTTATAATGGACTGATTTCGATATGTTTGTGCTTTTATGATTGTTTGTAGTTTAGAACGTGAAGCGCTGAATAGTTGAAGAAAGTTAGCAGAGGTTCGGGGGAAAATCGAGCAACTCAAGAAACAAACAAGAAACTTGAGTGTACCCCGTTGAGTCAAAGACCCTGAGTCCTGGCGGATTTTGAACGGACCGGGCCAAAATGGATTGGCATGTAAAGCGTTCAGTGGGATGAAACGTATATGTACAATAGAAGCCAGTCGATATTATTGGCGTGCTGCCAAAGGTTCCTAACGATGCTTTCGAAAGGAGCTGCTCTGAAGCAATCCCGTTCCATCCTTTGTAGCTCAACAAGGATCCGCTCGGTGATACATCGAGACCTAATGGCGGTGACAGAATATTGCCGCAATCACATTCAGCAAGTTTCTTTTACAAGGTCCAACTATCATCAATCCTCGCTCCTTGATTCTCAGCTCTAATAATTATTCATCTCATACTTCATCAATTACCAACTCGTCTTCGATCGTTATATGCATTTCACATGAACGCGACATATCAATTTTTGCAGGGACGCGAAATTTTTGGTCCGCTGGAAAAACGGGCTGATAAAAAATTGCACATTGCAATTGAGTATTCGTTCATCATTGATTTAAATTACTTTCGGCTCCATCGATCCCCGCTATTTATACAGTTAGTTGTAACGCTAAAAAATATATTTGTCGATCGATTTGGTTTTTTGCATATACATTTATTGACCCAGATCTGCAGATTTTGCATACCTCGAATGATCAAAAAAAAAAACTATATCGAATGTCCGTTGAGAATTGAGTTTACTTCAGAATCGACACGGAGCTCTGCGATGGACCGAAAAAAAAGAGTTACATTTTTTGAACTTTCATGCAACAGTGGAGCCAAGGATTGAACGTTAAATGAAAATTTAGCGAATTCCCCGTGGGTCTTTGAACTTGCACGTGGCCGTGCTGAGTATCCGATAATGCATGCAACGAAATATAATCCCGTCGAATGAGACGAAATGCCCGCGTCTCCCGAATGGCTTCGACGGATTCGCCCGCTACATGCTGATACCTGGGCTATATGAATCGTTCCATGTTGTCTCTGTGCAGCACGTTATTACCATTTTATGCGCTTATGGTATCCCATCGACACGCGCGTTCATTACAAAATGTAATTTATCACCATAAGCGTTGTACCGCAGCCAATACCTTCGCTTGCATACGTCAATTATGTTGTGCAATTTTTATGATTTTTGAACATCTAGAGCAGAGGGATATTGACGCTTCACACTGACGAAATAAATTCATTAAATCAATCCGTAAATACATCATTTTAAATGAAGACAAATACACTCTCAATGTATATATTTCGTGATGTAATTTGAAATGCAAAACTTGAACAAACAACTTAAATTATATTTTTGCATTTAAATAATTGAATAACATAATGAAAACAGACACATATTTATAAGAACAGACAAACATGTAACAGTTCGAAAAATATGATATTTATTCTTGTTTTGTACAAAAGTTTGTATGTTACAGTAAAGCTCATAAACAAGTTTTAATGAATTTGGAAGTGTAAAAAATCCTTTCAGCCGATGTCATCAAATTGCAAAGCCTCCATTTAATGCCACACCTCGCGTTTGTTCTGAAAGCAAAGTCCAAAGTTGGTATAAGAAAATGAACGTAAAACTACTTTAGATTTCAAATTACTAAAATTCTTTTAAGCAAAATAAAAAATTTTTTTTTCATTAATTTGCATTAAAATTATGTCAAATTTTGGTGTTTTTGAATGATTTTTATTGAAATTGAATTATGATTGATTTTTTGTATTGAAAGATGATTTTTCAAATTTATTTAACAACTTTGTTTTAACTGACATTATAAAGCAATCGTTTTTTCGTGCATGTATAGAAAGTGACAATAGGTAATAATACAATACAGATATATAGGTGGAAACACAAATGATAATTACCAGCATCGACGGTTACAAAAACACCTTCACAACGTATGCTTCATTTCAATTAGCTGCATTCTCTGACAAATATTGTATACACGTAACGTACAGCCCTCGATAGTAAAAATAACAAACTCACGACGTTAACGTTTTATATCGTCTACTTATTCATCAGTTCACAAGTTCGTTCAGTAACTAAAAAGCAATTTCATGCAATGACTTACCAGTTATATATTGGTACAATGCATATTCTTCGTCTGAATATCACTCTCAAGCTGTTTGAATACACTTAACTAAGTTTATGCAGACCTGATTTAAAAACTTGTACGAATCATTTCAATATACAACACCCTATTCACACAAATGGATTATACATCTTGAATAAAATATGATCAACATTTTCGATGTTCGGTTAATCTGCAATATGAGCATACAAAAGTTTCACACAAACAATTAAAGTTCAAAATTTGGTTACAGTGGTGCTGAGAACAAAGACAAGATGGTTATTAAAGTCATTGAAAATTAGACGCTCGAGCAGCGAAACAGAGAATCTTTGAGCGTCGGCATAAAGCATAATTAACGTTTAAGTTTTACCAACGTCTAACTTGCAGTACCAAATTACTCAGATTCCCTATGATAGTTTAGTCCTGCGACACAATATCAAATTTCTCGGTACATCATGCAAGCTTACATTGCGGCATTTCAGCAATGTAATATCTCTTGGGGGAAATTACGATGCAGCTGAGCTAATAATAGCTACATAATGAAGGTACGCGATAGTTAGGCGAACAGCTCTTCAGAATCAATTAGTTGCATCCATCTCAATCAGACCATTGATTTACCCGTCACAATTGTTTGTAAAAAAAGTGCCCTATTCATATTTTTACCCTCTGAACGGAGAGGACCGGCTAGCATTTGAATTCTCTTACATATAAAATATACCGGCAAACAAAAACGAACATGTCTATATCTGATGCCTAAAAATTTGATTATTTCCTCCTACTCTTCCAATTACACTTTTTTACAGCGTTCGGGAAACTGGCATACTCAATTATTGCAAAAGTTTCCACATGAATGGATGAAAGTGACCAAACTTCTGCATGTAAATCCAAGCTTTTAGGTCAAAAACAAACAGAAACGGGCGAAACTTGTTTCCGTAAACTGATAAGACAGTTCGATTTTGAAAATTCCGTAAATCACTTCCGTTGACGCGGCGTATTTCGATTCAGGCGTTATTTATTTGTTTACGATGGTCACGCTTGGGATATCAAAGGGGTTCATTCTCGTGAGCGACTGATATGCAACGGCAAATATAGTATTTTTTCATCTTTGGGATTCCTGCCAGCGAGCTCTTGTCCGAATACACGATTCTGACCCGAAAAAGGTACGCTAAATTAATACATTACACAAGTTTACTTTTGGCACGTCGCCGGATTGCTTACGCGATGGCTAAGCAAATCGTTCTTTTAAATCCCGCGGAATCATAAGCTCTGCTTTTTTTTCCCCTGAATCATGCGTTTAATCGCTGATTCGGCGTGCTTGCTAAATTATCCCACTTTGCACATACCAAAATAAACTTCAACTTACGTTCCAATTCTCGTTACATATATTTTCTATAGACGTTGATCAATATTCATTACACCTAATTAGCAGCTAATAAAAGTCAGTGGTTTGATAAATTTTTCGAACATTATCCGATTGCATGTATTGGGTTTCTAAAATTATCAGGAAATACACAACGCGGTATGAATTCATATTAACGATATTGACAGGTGGAAAAAAAATGGTTCATTGTACAATTACAAAAAAGTATTGCGTGGTTTATAAAATGAGCTTGAAAACTCCACAGAAAACCAATACGCTCGAAATTCCCTTTTCGCGTATTACGCAAGTCTTGCCGTGTATCATAAATCGTAAATAAAAGTTAGTCGAAAGGTAATAAATCAACTTTCGCGACAGTTTTTGGATTCAATTCAATAAGAGCGAAACACGAGACGAATATAAATAATTGAGGCAATGTTTCAATAATTCCGTTTGATTAACAACGAAAAAACCGAATAAAAATAGTTTCAAGTCTAAATAGTATAATTATTGATGCCCGATTATGAAAATCTAATTAAATATCGCGTTAACTTTTGAAAACTTAGGACAACTCAATCATATTACTGCAGAGGCAACAAGATTTCAAGAATTATTCATTTTGAAATTAAGAAATGTAATTATTGCATTTAACAAGTAAACGAAAAGTTCATCTTTCATTCAAAGATCCTTTTCAAAGTCGAGGAAGTTATCATTTTGCAAAATCATTCCGCGATTGAGAGCTCTACACATTGCCAAATGGAGAATTTTGTAAAGGTCCTCTATCTTCAATTAATTAACCTCAGCCGAATAATTACCCAAATGAAAGATTATATCAAACGGGTTATTTATTAGACCATCGATATCAGCAGTGTATACCCTCGTTCATTATGTCATGCTCCGAAATGACTAAATGATGTAATTAAAACATCCAACGTAATTTACATTCACACGTTTTGACTTCTGTTCTATTTCTGTGACTTGTACATGAATTTTTAACCAGTATTTTATGTCATAGCATGTGTAATTTTTTTTTTTTCTTATTTTAAATGATTCTAACACGCATAGTCTCTAGATTTTCTTACTCACTTTCTTAACCATTACTTGAATGTCACTCTGAAGACAGTTTTTACGCGTAAAAACGCTTAACGATTGAGTAGTTTGGCTCACACGACTAAGTTGTTTATGTCATTTTTTTTCTCAAAATCAGCACGAACCGGATAATCAAGGCGTTCGCTTAACGTTCGTTTTCCGTTTGCTCGACATCGGTGCAGTTGAATAGTTGAAAAATTGTATAGCTTTCGTGACCCCCATTAATGATCATTTTTCTAGATCTACCGATAATGTTAAACAATCAAAACTTTTCTATTATCCGAAATGTTTTACATTTTTAACCAAAGTAACGATAAAAATGTACATAATAATACCAAAATAACACGTTAACATTTTCCACGTTCATTCATAAATGTATTGTATCGCAAAAATTATAAATAAAAATTACGCAGTTTTTCTGAAAATTTTGTTATTTGTGAATAAAATCTCATGAGAATTGCAGATTTGTTAACTTTTTAATGAACTGTACCATCATTTTTGTTGAAAAAAACATTTGTCCAAGTTATTTTCAAAAAATAGTCTCTAGGTGTTTCATTTTTCATTTCATTTTCAATTCAGTAATTTAGCCACCGTCTGGCATTTTAAAAATGTCATTTGGAGCCGGTTTTAATTTCAGTAAAATGGGATGAAAAATTTTCACATTTCGCGCAAAATTGTTACGCGAATATAATTAGCAGTAAAAATAAACAACGACGAGGCTGTTTGTCGTCGCATCACTGAAAAACGATAGACGTTCCGTTTCATCTCGTTTTGTGAACTTGGCAAAGTGATCATCTACTTTCATCTAGTCCCGTGGAGACGTTTTCATAAACACCGCCAAAAAGTTTGGTGCTGCATCTTTTATGAAAGTGTCGGATCGGAATTGGAACGAAAACTCATCTTTGGTGAGGTTCAGCAAAACGTTGCTGGGGCGCGTTTCGCCGGCTGCTGGATTTGTGATCGCCCTGCGTTACAAATAGTTTCGTAAATATTAATTTATTCAACGTTCCGCATGATTTTACGCCATTTCACGCATTAAACTTTCAAGGATTCTATTCGTCAGCATCGCGAGGATAAAAGAGCGCGCGCGATGCGTTATGTATGATGTACGTGGCTATAAATATTTTTTTGTACGTGTGATATGTTACGTTGATCTATCTTTTACTACGAGATACAGCTATGCGAAACATTTTTTTCGACTAAAAAAATGCATCACGTACATTTTATTATTATTATTGTTTTTTGAAACCTGGCTGTACCTAAATTGAAAAAAATCACCTATTGTTTTTTTTTTTTTGAATCCAGGTCAAAAATTTTAACAACTCAAACCAATCATTTTTAATCGTTACACCATTGATTTTTTCAATATTTCACCCAAACAATGCCAGTAAATTATTTTCATTGTAACATTTGCTGCTGCGCTGCTATATGTTTACTTGTAAGAACCTCAGCACCATGCACGTAAGTTTTTTTTTCTCTTTCAGCAACACAAACTATTGAAATTTTTTTTAAAGACTTTTTTGAAGTCTGAGTGAAATAGTATTTCTCACTACAAAGGCGCAAATGGTTATCGCACACGATCCTATACAAGAGGGCAAATGGTGACGTGCAACCTCGCTTTCGGCTCGAGCTGCAATTTCACACTAGTGTACCCACGTATCGAACCGTTTTTTTTTGTTTTATTTTTTCTTTCGGGTTCTTGCCTGTTTGAAAAGATTTTATTCTAGAGATATTTTTTAACTTATCACAAACATTATATTTCAAAGTGAAATGTAGTCAAAATGCATGCTTTGTTGTGCAGATAATGAATTTATATGTAGCTTTATGTTTGGTATAATTGATATAAAAGAATTCGTTTTAATTAAACCCCTTCAAGCTGAAATTTAAAAGGGTTAAGAAGAATGGCACAAACATTTGGTTTTTTTATGGAATGAAATAACACAGTTTCACTGGTCTTACCTGGCAGTTGTGCCACGATATGCGATTGCACCGGTATAAACAAAAGATAAGAGGGAGATACAGAAAAGGAAACAAAATTTCAGTGGTTGAAAAGGAAAAATTAGTTAGATTGCTTAACTGTAATTTTTTGACGCACTCGACAGAGAAAAAGAATACAAAAGAGTCAAAACCAAGTCACAACTTGTGATATGTATTGTATTAAAATTCAGTTGTTATTAATAAACATTAGTCAAACAATAACTCTATACTCGAATGACTGAAATGTTGCTTAGGTTTTGACTTTTAAGATTTTTTTTTTCAGTGTAAAACAAGTTTTAATGCGAATATATTTAATGGAGGGGATGAGAAAGGAGTGCAGGTTGACACTGGCTTTTGTGATGAGAATCTGCAGAAATATGAACACCAACACAGAGTGACCACTAAACACCTAACAACCAACATACCAGCCAACATCGAACATCGATAACCACAAATACAAAGTCACAGTTTAACAATTTTGATAGTAACACCGAAGACAGTCGGCAATTCACTTCTGAAAATTTTGTAAAACGAAGAAACGAATATTCAAACATCACGAGATATAGCGCAATCAAAAATAAACGCCTCTCGACGACAGCTTTTTGCACGACAACATAATAACTGTATGGTAAGAAAAATGCGTGCAGCCGTTCGGCGGGCGTTTATTTAAAATCAGTCTGACACAAAAGACATTCAACATAGGATTCCCGTACGATCTACTATATTATACATAATTTTGTTCCCAACCGTTAATGTTTTTTTATATAAAAAAAAATTCATTTCTCTTTTTAATTTAAAATTGTTGCAAGTTTGAACATAGAGAATCAAAAATTGGACATCGAAACAAATAAAAATTTGGTGTGCTTGGCCAGATAATCTCTTGATTACAAAAAACAACTGTAATATGTAGTAACACATACGTACAGAGATCACAAAAAATGCACACTATGTATTTATACCAAAGAAAACAATTCCACTCGAGTTCACTCTGCTAATTGAACAAATAAAAAACAACAAGGATATTTAGTTGCAAAAAATTACTAATTTTGCATCATTGAAATAGTCAGTAGACTAATAATATATAATTATTTAACATTGAACACGAACAATCAATTTTAATATCAAAAATACAGAATTCAAATCTTTAGATAAGAAACAAAAACAAACAAACACAAAACTCGAAAACGATTCATGCAGCAAACCTAAGATATATAAAAAAAACTAATAAACAAAAAATGAATGAAACAAACAGTAACCCATAAAACAGTGATGAACAAACAAAATTAAAAACGTTAAAACCCAGTGACACAATTTCGGTCAATGCATTTGATTTAGAAGCCTCGATGGCAGCGAAACATAACGATCATTTCATGAAAAAACAGCGAAGAACATGTAACACGTTTACGCACGAGAACGTAAAAAGACACGAAAATGAGCATGGACGACACCTTGAGAGACACCGAGAAGGGTATTGTGACGTACCACATCAAGTACATTGAGAACGTGGCTCGCGCGGACGACTCTACGTGTAGTAGTCGATGTTACATTGTATGATGTGGTCTTGGCAAGAGGTGGAAGTGGAGGAGGTGTGCGGCGCCCCCGGCCAGCCGGTCGCCCGTCACACCCTGAAACAAAATAATATTGTCACAACCATCGATTTATAATACATATTTTTAGCACGTCCTTTTAGCTCAAACAAAAACACAGTTTCAAGATTATTTCTATAAATTCATCAATATTAAATAAATATCAATTTTTGTTTGTCATTTATCATTATGTTTTTTTTCTCTCATATATTTCATCCCGTCCTTTCAAATATTCGCGTATAGAAAATCGAACCATACAGTTTCGTTTATTTCACAATATTTGAGCTCGAATTTTCGTCTGGGAATCGAATGATCTCTTTTATTTCTGATCGATCTCAGTCTCTCCGCATGGTCAGCCAAGAAACCTAAGCAGTTTTTGAGAATGGGAATGCCCACGTGATGTAAGGCCATACGGGTGAGAATTTCAGCATCTGTTTCGCAGTAGCAAGAAAACACATGAAGTTTGTTTAACCCTAAAAGCTTCCGCGAATCCTCCGAATCCACGTTTTGCGCTACTTTAAAAGGTCGTGCAGTGTTCGGGATAACTTTTGGCAAATGATATTATTTTTTATTTGTTTGTCCCCTCCGTTTCATATTGTTCATATTTTGACAACAACGTTTCTATCTCAAATTGCGAAAACGGTACTTGGAACTGAAACATTATATAAAATTTTTGTTTGATGGAATTATTTTTCACCTGTATTGTAGGCTGAAAATTTGTACACACATCAAACGCGTGCAACATGGGCATAGATTTTTTCCACTCAAAATTTCGTGTCGCCGATATGCAATTATCATATATTTTTTAGCAATTCTCGTAATGAGAGACGGGAACATCGTGTCAGAGCCCGACGCGTAGGTTCTTGTTCGTGCGCGCTAACACAGATCCCCTGTGAACGTACGCGCACATACGATCCGCGCTATTTGGATGTACTCGTCATAAATAGAACTCCGGGGATTATGCCACGGAGATTGGAAATGTGTGGGACGGGATGACGTGATAATACCGGTTATCATCGCTCTGATTGCATCCGACCCAGCTAGTCCTTTCATTTGTGAGAGGCCTAAACTTCTCTTAAAATCGTGTGCACCATCGGATGTCTCGCTTCTCTCTGGGCGTGAAGTGCATTACTGCTCCCAAAGGGATTCATTTTTCGTGACAATTGCTCGCCGGACTCGGAGTATTTCTACAAAACTATTGATCATTTAACTCGTCTCTTCAAATAATCGGATTACAATCGTTTCATCAGTTTCTGGCATTGTTCGTCGCTCGTACACGTTAGTCCGTTAAGGTGATATCGAAGTGGCGCATACCACTTGAAAAACGGGGGAGGTTACAGAGACAAATTTACTTTATGGAATTAAATGAAAATTTGCGAGAATATAAAACAGGAGTGAGAGAATCACGTGATATAGTTTGTTTGCTAAACATTCAGAGTAGAATTCATTTAAAAGCCTTTTTATTCAAAATTTTCTGAAAGTCCCAACACAACACAATTATGAAATGTTTATCTTAGTTTCTGGATACTACATCAATTTATGTACGGAAAAAACATAATCACGTGATTCTCTGACTTTTGTTTAATATGCTAACAAATTTTCATTCAATTCCATGAAGTATATTTGTCTCGGTAACCTCCCCCGTTTTTGAAGTAGTAAGCTCCATTGCGATACCACCTTAAGGGGTTAGTACACAGTAAAAGCACAAATAAAAACGGTGATCGTACTTATTAAATTAACAAAAGAATGTTTAAATCATACTCCATAACTAGTTTTTTTTATACATTAAAATATTAAAAGCAGCCACTGAAGATGAAAACGCGTTTGAAATTGAGATAAATCATCATCGCGCATGTATACCCAATTATCAAAATGACTGTATCTTATGATGAACTATCAATTTTTTTCAGTTTAAATTTTTCCAACATAATCTACATACTTCAAAGTAATTTTCAAGCCAAAAAATAAAAATCAATTTTCTCTACTGATACTGTGTATTGACCTCTCAATTACCATTTTTTAGGGTGGTTAGAGAATGATTAGATTGAAAAAGTGAAATTATTAGTAATAAGTTGATTAAGATTGAGAAACAAAACTTATTTCTACGTTAATAATGATTTGAAAACGATGAAGGATCAATGATGAAGATATCAATGATCAAATGAATTTCGTATAAATACCTTCGGCACAACTGACGAGGAATTTTCCATTGTTTGATAAATCCATGTCTAAAATTGGGGATGTGTGTCCTTTGAGGGTACCAATAATCCACGAATGTGTAAACTCCTGGTGAATTTCACGTTTCTTTTTGCTTTTTATCCGCTTGGATGTGATGTTGATCGGTGCACTGGCTTCTTTCGGTTTAATCGTAGAAGGTTCACTGTTTAACGGTGGGGAACCTGTAATTAAAACGAACGACATTTTAGAAAAATATTTTTCTCAAACACTGACAATACGATCCACATGTCAAAACTGAGAAATATCCACACCTTTGATTTTGTTTGAGAAAATAATTTAATTTTGGTTTTCTGACGCTGACTAGATATCCCAGTGTCTATGATTAATAAATTAAGACTAGAAACTGTATAGATCGGAAAGTAAGCACCCTCTAAAGATGCAGCAAACCCCACTATTTTTTCTTCCTGAAATTCTTTGGGAAGGCTGAAACCGAACCCTGATTGGTCGGCATGCTTGCAGCCTTAATTGCATTCCCGAAAATGTAGAAACAATAGCATTAAGATAACGCACGTATTTATGGTTACAAAGACTTGCTAGATTATGGCCAAGTATACCTTTGTCGGACAAACCATAATAGTCGTGTATCTTATTTATTTCCTGCAATTCAGTATTTCAGGAAATTTTTCTTGATTAAAAGCTGATTAACGAAAACTATTAAAACATTTTGATCCAGTTGATGGAAAAATTTGATCAGTTTGCTTATAGAAGTTATATAAGTATCAAAAATATTGACAAGATATGAAATAGAAAAAAAAAAAAAAAACACTAAATTGAAATCGAATCTTTTTTTCGGCTTTCGCTTAACTGAATTAGCGTGCCCTGATTTTATCATGACCTAGATGATATTTCCTGCTTGATCCTTTATACGCAACAGGCAGGAATAGAAATGAGCGAGAAATATCGCACATACAAAAATGATACCACGTCAGTATTGGCTACTCCGCGCTACTTCGAGGATAATTTAATCAATATTAATAACAATCAATAAACACTAACTTGATTATGTCAAAATTCATCAAAATTTAATTTTACAACATTACCGTACTTTTTATTCGACCGAAAAAATTAATATTCAATAAATTATTGATCAAAAGAAAGTTGTTCGTTTGATAATTCGAGACTAGCCTTTAGTAATTAAATTAACGTTTCATTTAATTTTCAAGCATTATGATAATATATGGAATGATTAAAAATAAATTTCATTGTTTGATTGAGGTTCAAGGAAGAAAAATGTTGAAACTCGTATGATATGAGAGAAGGTTCATTAAAAACCACCTGCGTATCTTTAAAAGAGCGGCTATACGAGTTTGCGCCTGTTCACACGTGTGCCTTGATGCGTGCAGACACGTGTGCATTCGGCGCATAGTAGTCGCTATAAATACTCGCGCTCACGTGGTTTATTTATAAATATAAACGCGATGTTCGCCAATGCTGCCGTCCCTTCAAGTACATCGCGCCGAAAGGAATTATTGAATCCTTCCCAATATTATTTTACATGCTTAAATCCTTCTGGCTTAAAATCGATTTTAATCGAACAAAGTAGTATGAATGTGTATGTTTTTTCTTTTTCGTTTTAAAATGATTTTCTAAATGAAATAGTCGCGATAAAAAATTAATCTGTTTGAGCTACTTATAAAGAAAAGTGAAATTGTTCTATTGTTCATTATTACAAAAGTTAACAATTTGATAATTTTTTCCTTTCAATTCAATACTGGTTTGATATTATAATTTAAAAATGATAAAACAAACTAAAGTAATGACTTTTATACGACCCATCCACTTTAGTCCGAGTAATGAGAATTAATTAATTTTTATTTTCGATAAAAGTGAAATCTATGAAATAAATGCATAAGTTTAAATATAGTTTAAGTTTGAATAAATATAGTGTCAATTAATTTAATATAAATTAATTTTGTTACAAAATTGAATTGAAATTTTGTTAAGAAGGGGAAAACGTTTTCATAATTTTTTATTTGTTTTTTTACTTGAACAATTACCAATTTGATTAGATTATTTGGTATCAATTGGAAAAATCCATTTTCCACGCCGATCCAGTTCATTTGGCTTTTCAAAACATTTTCATTCGATGAACTTGTAAATCGAGATAGACTGTATCATCATGATAATATTCATCTCCAAAAACTGACGCAACATTTCTCAAAGCATAGTAAGATGGAAGCACACGTGAGATATAAAGTACGATCAATTTTTTGTTTATCATTTATTTCACTCGGAATCATTTTGCTTCCTGTTAATAAAACTGCACAATTTTTATGGTATTGAAAATAAAATGAAATAATGTAAATTACATGATGCAAAGATAACATCACATGCTTGTAATATTATAATAATGAATAATTCGGATGTTGTATTATTTTTTTTCGTTTTGTTTTCGCTTATTTTTCTTTCCCATTT
This sequence comes from Trissolcus basalis, assembly GCA_025266255.1. NCBI lineage: Eukaryota > Metazoa > Arthropoda > Insecta > Hymenoptera > Scelionidae > Trissolcus > Trissolcus basalis. The sequence continues at coordinate 187,825 of JAAMPD010000321.1, read as the reverse complement.
ATTATGCAAAATGGTAGAGTGAATAATTGAAATGGAAATAAATATAATGTTTATTGTATGCGGACATAAGAATAATTTAAATTTCGTGTAAATACAATTTATAACAAATGGACACTTTGCATTCACTTTCTTATGTGATGAACAAAAAATATATATGAAATTTAAAAAGGTGACTCAAAGATGAGTCATTAAGGTGATTACTCAGGCCGTAGATTGGAAAACGAGTTCAACGTACAACCTTTTTTTGTTAGCCAAAGAATCTTTCGACTTTGGAAATTCTACAAATTTGATTCAAATTTCAATTCTTAAAAGTGTATTCAACCTTTTATCAAAAGAACTGTCGATTGGCGAAAGAAATAGATTCAAAACCATGTTCTTGTTGGAAAGGTCAGTAATCGTCTGAAGAAAATTATTTCAATTTCGCACACACAAAAAAAGAAAACTTTTATTACTCATTTTACATTATCATTGATTTCATTAAGCACGCGCTAGTGTTTTTCCTTCATTTTATAATTGTTGATAATTCGGTTATTTCCAAGACTGATTAATACGAAAATTGTGCCAAATCAAATTCCTATCTTAGTTTCACTTTTTTTTCTTTCAATTCTTCAATTAAATGTTTAACACTCGTCATTAGTAATGTAACTAGTTTTTTGTGTAATAAGTCCTTGCCAATGCCTTTTTCTAATACCTCTGAATTTGCACGCAATTAAGACTATCTGATTAGACACATTATGACAAATTTTCATCCTTATCGAGATTTCTTTTGTGAACAACTTTTTTATGTCAACGTTTCGTCTTCAAACAATTAATAAATTTGTAACAAAATTTTGCGGTCAGAGAACAGAATTAGAATTGATTTTCTCTTATTTGTATGATTTATTGTTTGAAAGACATGTAAATAACTCAAGCGAGAAATAAAATAGGCGTATAAACAATGAATGTGCTCACTTTTTGGCATGTTCTTATTAGAACGGCGGCCGTAAAAGTATCCAAGCAAGATGAATATTGCTGCGAGCACACAAGTGCCCACGATGGGCATTGTTTCGGCGAACTGCATTGTTGAAAAAAGCGCACAACAGCACCGTGGGGTTGATACGTGCAGAAATAGGGCGAAAACGACGTCGCCGGCCGGTCAGACAACGCGGTCGCGAGCCAATTCACGGCGTTGCACTCGCGAAACGCCCGCTAAAACGGATGCACCGAACCGCGTGCGAAATCACGAAAATTCGCGGTGGCGCTGCTGTCGCCCCGGCGGCGGGCTGCGCGCGCTTTTACTCTCTTGTTCATTTAAACTCGAACAAATCCGCGCAACTCTTCCTTTTTTTTCTTTCTATTTTCGCACTTTTTTTATCAGTTTAAATCTTGTTTTTCTAGTGTCTGTTCACTTTTGTTGTCACAAAAATACTCGACTCTTTGTTCTGCACATGTTTCCACAGCATCGTCGACGTTCAAGTAGTAGCGATTCACTGTGCCAAGTGTTGGGTTGTCGATGAGTTTCAAGTCGCGTGGTGTCTTGCGCGCTCCAATATTACTGCTGGTTTGGTTGGGTATTTACTGGACGATCGCGCGCGCCTCGTCCTCCCGACGATTCCCCACTATGTGCACGCGATCCACCGCCACTTTTTCCCCCCCTCTAACTCACTCCTTCACGTAATCCTGCCCGCGATCAAAACTCTTCTTTTTTTTTGTTACTCTTCTTCCCGCCCCGTAATTTTTTTTAACCCTACGGGCTCGCACTTCATAGGTACACGTGGTCGTTGGCGCTTTTCAGACGCATGCCTTTTTCAAAACCGTGCGAATGCTATTTTTATAAAATAAATATATAATAGCCTTATTTAAACGATAGAACAAAAAACCACAAAAATTAAACGATTATTCTTATAAAAATGAGTTCACAATATTGTACAATGCTGTATATTTATAAAAAAGACATTAAATTTTTAATGTGCTCTAATTTTGGTTATTGTCTAGAAAATGGTTTTGTTTAGGACAAAAATTGTTTCCGTAAATACAGATTGGTTGAGTTAATATAAATTGAAAATAATTCCCATTGTTTCGTTTTTGTTTCAGGTCAACTATGTAAAGCTAGGTCCATAATACCATTCGAGGATGCAGAAAAATTCAAGTTGGAACAGATTTATAAGCTAGTAGAATAGACTTTTATTCAACAATTAGTTCCCCCAATTTAGCAGAGACTAAATGGGTTAGTCAAAGAAATGACAAAAAACAATGGAACGATTGTCTTTGGAGACATTTTGTTTGACTTTTTAACACAAGTTGAACCATACAAGTCCTTGTAAAGTAATCTCACCATGACTGTACGCGATATCAATTGTAAATAAATGAACCGAAAACAAACTAGATGTTTGCTCTTTTTCAGGTACGGAAAGTCGTCAAGCGTGTACAGTATTTGGCTTTCAAATATAATTTAGTTCAAAATAGTACAATGCGCGTTTTTATGTCAGTCGTGTCCTTCAAAATTGTCGATTTAAGTGAAATAAAAAAACAGAGTACTGTAAACTGGCGGCGTAAAATATTTACTTGGAAGAAAAAAAAATGTAATAAATTGATGTCGCTGCTTTACAACTTGGTTGCACACAATTCGAACAGTTATTGCCATCGCAAATTCAGTGATACATTTAGAACTGTGTGACTTGCATGAAATTTTACTCTGTTACATTGTTGATACTGACACGTGCCTCTTTCAATTATTTTACTTTTTTATAAGCGCATTGCTGCGCAGTTACTTTGAAGATTATGTATGCCTTGTAATCATTGCTTTAGCAAATGATTATTTTTCTCATTTTTGTCAACTGTAAATCCACTTTATACATTATATTATCATGAAACAGAGAACGAAAAGTAAAACTTGAGGTAAAAATGATAGTTTCTAATCAGTATTTTTATTATACATAGAAAAAAAAGCTTGAATATATTATCGACTTGCATCGTAAAAGTAAACTTTCAGTGAACATACACACTTTTATTTATCCACGTAGTTTCAAGTGACTTTCTATTCGCCCTGATAGTAGTTCATTTTTTATTTTTTTCATAATTTTAATGTGATTCATCTAACAAGATATTTTAATGACTCTTATTTATCCCGGTCTAGTTTTCATGATATTAACTCTAAATGTTAAAAAATAATAAATCACGATGGAAATGCATGAAAAGGTAATGATATAGTTTAAATGAAATTAGGCTGTGTGATGTAACGAGTGACATTTTTATCAGACGTTACTAAATTTTGTGATGTCTAATGATAAATTTACCTTGACTCAAGTTTCAAAGTACTTGATATTGTAAATTAAATCATTCAATTTAACTTCTTTTTATCATCACTTTTTAATCATTTATTTGACTTCGCACAGTTATGAGTCAAATCAGATAGTGCTAGAATAATGGGTAATGTTTGCTGGTTGTATTATGATATTACCCAGTTCGCTAATCTTACCTTCAAGCCACACCATGAGAATACTTTGAAATTGAAATTAAAAGGGCAATAGGATTATACGAGCTTGAAAAAATAAATTCATAATAAAATTATATACTGAAGAAAGAAAAAACGGTGGTATCAAGTATGACGTTGTCTTCTGGTACGAACAACCTACATTAGTTATTCAATAGTAATCCTATAATTAGATTAAAGTAATCCGTTAAAGGTGTGAATTTCATCAACATTTAAGTTCAATTATCATAAAACATTTAAAAAAGAAATAAAAGAAGAAGAAAACGGACAATATAATTTATAAATAAATAACCATGTGAACAAAGGCAGCAAAAAAAACATAGCATATATGTACAATGTAAATGCACGTACACATCGGCTGACAAAATTAAATTGCGATAAATGTGTTGTTTTAATCACTCGTTTGATTGTGTTGGAATAATAAAAACAAACTTGCGAGTTTTCATATTTCTTTTGTGTGTTTCTTTGGTATATTGTTTTCAAACGTCGGCCGTTTTACTTTCATTTGAAAAACAGGAGGCGTTTACTTTTTTCCTTGGGTCGAATCAAACGCAATTGCATCTAAAAGCGATCGTGCTACATTTAAACTCGATTGACAACAAACCGTTGGATAAAAGAAAAAATTGTTGACAAAATTCGCTCAAGGTGACAAAGGAGTATCTTATTTCGCGCGCCGAAGCAAAAATATGCCATGATAAACACGTTCGAGCGTCGGAGAAAAGCGACATTTGTGACGTAAGAGCATGGCAACGCAAACCACGTGTAACATCCTATTTCCACTGTACCCAAGTTCCGCGTGCGTTAGATCAAGGTTAACTGCAACGTTAATTATTGAAGGCCTAACGCGTCGGACATCGGCGTGCACAATTATTTATTTATTGATTGCAGCGGATCGCCTCGCTCGCACACAAACAAACACACACGCGTTCGTGTATATGTTTGTATTTTTTGTAATTTCTCTTTCGCTTTTTAGATACGCGCCGTCTCCTTTCATCGTCAGCCTATAACGAGACGCATTAATCCTGAGAATGCGATTTCATTTGCAAGCATCATTTGCACATGCTTAATTGATTGCTAATTGCTTTTTTTTGTTTCGCGATTGTGCAATTACGGTGCGAAATTCGTGAGAGCAGAGTGAAATCCCTAAAGCAAAATTTTTATCTCGATTTGTGCATAAGTTCATTGGGTAAGAAAGTGTCAGTTGAATAATAATGTGAGCAATAATTAATTTATCAGAGAATCATTTTTTGTCTAAACAAATTAGTGATTCTGTGAATTTCATATTTTACAGGTATTCAAAATCATCGATAAGGAGTGAGGTGTTGGCTCGATCGCAAACTGATAATTTATGATCGAATGTCACTTGTTTAGTCATCTGAAATCGATTTGGTGTTATATTGACGTTATATTTTGGAAGGAAAATTTTGTTCGTCTTAAATTGCGATTGTTTTTGCAGCCGCCCAATTGCACAACGGCAGATTAATGCAATATCGTTCATTAACGGGACTGATGGAAAGATTAATACAGAAAGCTCAGCTAAATTGGAAACATGTGCCATAGCCCTGGTTCAAGTGGCGATGATGCTTCGGAACGACACGCACAACGGGAACTTTCAATTGACTCATCAGCGTTCCCCGGATATCGTTGGAAGAAGAAATCTCCACGCAAACTGACTCACTCGCTGGAGGAAAATTAAATTGCGAAATCACGTCAGATCAGTCGAAAACAAATGTCAATTCTTCTAATCGTGCGACTTTACCTTACGCGCGACTCTGACGCACGCACAATTTTCATTGACCAGAAAATATACACATTTCCTCATTTTGAAACTCGGAATTACCAAATCGGGACTTCTTTTTTCTCCTCGAGTTACGCACTTTGACGTTATTGATTTCGAAACGCTCATTCGATTTATTTATCAAAGATAAACAAAAAACTGCCTACCATAGTTTTTAAGTATAAAGATAATTTTAAAGTGTTCAATTAAAATTTGTTGGTGGGAAAAAATGATGATGATTAACAGGTTTCTCTGAATCGTTTTAAATGATGAAAAATTGCTAAGGTCCGGTATATTTGTTCAAATGTATGTAATTCGAAGCCAGGAAAAACGCGTTTCGAGTAGTTGAACGAACTTTTTATGATTACACGTATTTTAATCGGCAGAGCGCACAGAAGATTATATAAATTGATCATAGTCGTACATACAAACTCTCTTTGATATACGCTTAAAATGAATCATTGTGTGCTTTAATTCGAGCGAGTCATGTGCAACATTTGTTATAACATATCGGTTTGATGATTTTGTTTCGATGTCGTCATGAACTTTGTTACATATAAGCAGGTATCTTTTATATACTTCATTCGGTTTCACATTATGAAAACAAAAATTTTGTCATATTCATTTTTCTTTCTGTAATTATAGCACAAAATTAAGATTGCAACCGAACATTGCAACATTGTAGTCTTTGACAGTAGTAAAAAAACTTTTTATATCACAAAAATGATCCAAGTCCGGTCCTCATATTATATCATTACTGAAGGTCATAATTATGATTCTTTTTCTTTTTCTCTCCAACCAATATTTCTTTTCTTTTGAACAAATTTACCCATTTCGCGTCAATACATTCAATTTGTTAGTTTCTGATAAAATTGGCTTTTAAATGATGTAAAACTAGTGTGGAATTGATGTTTGCAGGAAAGAGAAATGTAAAGCATCAGAGAGTTGGTGCAGTGAAATGGTCGCGAGTGTACAAATTTCCACTGAGAGCAAAGAAGCCCACGCAATTTGTAGAGGCGTATATACTGGGAATCCACGCGTTATTTACAATGTAATTCGTGAGAAAAGAGAAACACGCGATGATGGGTGAAAGTAGCTGTTGGACGGCGCCAACGATTTGCGAATGAATCCGCTCTTCGAAACACAATTCTCACTTCTGATGACGTCTACTTAGTGTTTCGAAATGTTCAGACGCTCTTGATCATCTTTTGTAATTTGCATTAACGTTTACTCTTTGTTAAAACTCATTATTAAAGTCATGCAAGCAGGTGCGAATGGTTTATTAATTTTTCGGAGTTGAAATTGTTGTCTCTTCCCAAACCGTACACGAGGTCGTTTGAAATGTGATAATTTATCCGAGACCAAACGAAACCAAGTCGAAAGTTTTGGCAACTCCAATGATCGCTGACCTGTTTATTTGAATTTATTTTTTTACTCTCGTTTTGCGGATCATGACCTATAATAATTTTTGACAAACGGCGATTTATATTGGCGGCTCTGCCACTCTCTGTTGGTATTATCTTCTCTTTTTTTTTCGTTTCTCGTTTATTTATACACGTGACAATAATATGAAAGTTTGAATCTTCTGGCGAACGGCCACGCGAAGTGCGCAATTTTTTCTTTTAATTTTACGTACCACGGTATATTCGTTTCATTGAAAATAGACTTTTTTTGTTCTGTTCTTTAAATCAACCGAGGAAATTGTTACAATATGTTGGGGATAAACGAGATTTTCTCTTTATCTAGTTAATGTAAGTTAAATTAATTAATTAAATGATGTGGTGTCTACGTTGAACTTTATATATAGGTATATTACATTTATATGAGTTTACCCGGATTACCAAGAAGAGTAAATTTAGTTAGCTGCGACCTACACTGTTGTTGTATACTCAAAGAAACCGTAAATTTCCAACTTAAATATACCAATTTTTTATTTTTGCAATTGAATGAAACTTTATTTTTACACTGGCCGTTTAAGTACGTCAATAATCAAAATTTGAATTTTACTCATGATAACAGAAAATGTTCAATCTGATGGTTTTCGGTTTGAAAATTTTAAATTTGCAAGAAAAAATAATGAACAAAATAATGATCGAGCAAAAGAAACGTTAATTAGTGACAGTAATTAATGAGAACATAGTGTATATGAAATATCGTTTATCAAAAAGAGTTCAGTATATTGGTTAGCTAATAATGAACTTTCATCAAGTTTAAGTCGTCATTTGCGACTAAAATTATCCGTTGATTTGATTGGAAATTGCTTTTCGAAACAATGAGAAGCGTCACAACGATGAGCAGAGCGTATAGAGATAAAGCTTCGTCACTTGGTTATTTTTCTGATTCGTAATCGATTTATCCGCTGCACCGAGTGATCAAAATATATACAAAACATTGCGTAGCGTATTGCGATTGTGCAAATTAATAGTAAAGCCGATAAATTAGCGTTACGACACGTGCTTTTCTCTCAAACTTGAAAACAATTTCTTGTTGTCTTTCCTCGGCTGACAAACGTAACGATAATAATCACAAAAAGAGAAAAAAATGCATCACAAATTAAAAATAAATAGCTATGGCTTGTTCATAACACTTTATTTATTACAAAAAAAAAAAAATGACTCCGAAAATGAATTCATCAAGTGTTGTTTTTTAATAAATAATTGACTAACGTGTCAAATAATAAAAATTAATTTCGCTAAAACAACTTTAAATTTGAATATGAAATGAGTTATTATAATGTAATACGCGTGTCTCTGTTAGCGAAAAAAAAAGAAGTCTGTCCTTGGTCAACACCGAATTTCGCGTCAAGGTTTTTGAGGACGTTTTAATGCCGTCTTTTTCGTATTCAAATTAACATTTATGCGCCCACAATTTATACACGATTTAAAGCGGCCGAATAAGTGAGAATCGTTCTTTGATCGGTTGGAAGAAGAAGAAGAGGAGAAAGAATGTTTAAACGAGAACGAGCTTCTGCGAAGGACGTCGCACCATCATATCGCATGTATACCTACATATCGTGCGATCTATTTTTTGACCGCTCGATTTCGTTCATTTTTTCAAGCCGTTTATTATTGAATTCAGTTCAATGCACGAACCAAGATAATAAGGCCGTTGACTTGTTTTTAATCTCTCATCGTAAGTGCAAACTTAATCCAAATCGTGCAAATTTTATTATCTAGTTCAAATTAGCTGCAATTGACGTTCGAATTCTGTTTAACAAAATGTTTAACAATTTTCATTTGAATTTTCGAAATTCAAATTTCTAATCTAAATACCTATAAGCAACGTTTTCTTTTTTTGTTTTTCACTCTTCAGATCTTCAAAGCAGCAGTTGGGTTTTATTTTTATGATTTTCGTTCTTTTGCTGTTCATGGCAAAACTAATTTGTAATAACTATTGTTAAATAATTGCAAGTTGTATTTTTGCCAAGATGACACATAAAGTCAGGACAATGCATGCCCTTGGTTTGCAAAAATATATTCATACACCTTTATCCAGACTGATGGTTCGACTGAGCTACATCACGACCTCACATAAATTTGAATCTTTCCGTTTCACAGTAGACACGCGAGTTAAAAACAGATACGGGCATTGACATATGAAATGTGTGTTCCCTGATGTAGTATATTTCGTTCATGCTTTGCTACTTGAAACGTTGTTTGATTCATAGCCGATGCAATTTGATGTCACTCTGTTTTCATTGGTACTGTTTCAATAATCCACTTTTAATTTATCGAATTGAATTAATATCTACCGACCTCCAAATATTGCACAATTGTTTCCGAATATCCAAAATTGACAATAAAAGAAGGAAAAAGAAAAATAAATAAATGAAGTCTGAGAATAAACGATTCGATTGAATGTAAAAATATTTCATTAAGATATAAGCGGGTAAAAGTATTGAGATAAAATAGATAAGAATCCATTGAATAACGGGAACTGTCATCGACAATGAAAAACTTGTGACAAGCAAAACAGAGGCAAATGGATTGAATATAAATAACCCGAAATAACCCAGCTGATATGTTCAGTTAGAATTGCGTTAAATTAATAACAATGATTATAATTATAAATTGACTGGCGATTATTGTAATAACTGACAAAGTAGTGATTCATTCGCACCCTTCTCTAAGTCGTATGATTCAAATTGTCTGACAACGAGAATCAAAACGCGAACCTACACGATGAACCACTTGTTCTCTCCAGTTCAGCGCTCTCCGCAATAACTAAGAGATAAAAAAGTGGCACATGCAACTTTTATTTACATTGCGCGAAAATTATACGTCAACTTAGTTTCAAAGGTTTTTCGCGTTAGCGAGAAAATTTGAACCGATAAGACAACGTTTGAGTTGTAAGTCTAATAGAAAATCGGCTGATGCAAGAACGAAGGCAAATAAAGAAATTTGTTTTGTTAAAAAGAATTTTGAACGTACCTTGAAAATGGTTCCCATTGCCGGTGAAAAGTCCGTACAGAGCGTCAACGACCATTTGGATGTACAGTTGTAGCGGCGCGTGTATGAAAAAGCACGAAATGAGACACACCGAGAGTGTAGTGCGTGCTTGACGAGGGCGCGCGAGCTTAACGTATGATTAGCAACTGCGTGATCTCGCGTTGCATCCCGCGCGGCGGCTTTTGTCGCGGCGCAAAAACGTGTCGTATCTTCGCGGTCGGCGTCGCGCGTGTGACCAATTGAGTCACGTTTTATTAAGCGCGCCGCACATTTTCGCGTGGGCACAAAGACGCCAAACCGAACAGCTTTGTTTGCACTCGACCAAGGTGACTGCACTGCATATCCACAGATATCAGCCAATTCGACTTATTTATTTGGCAGTGTCTATTCGCACGACTCCCGTTTACCCGTGTCGGCTTTTCACCCATTTTCATTCTGTTTTCTTAAACATTGATTCCTTTTATCTAACGTTTCAACTATACCGTCCGAGAAATGTCACACGAGTTTTTGTCCTTTTTCTTTTTCTTTTTGAGAGAGAGAGAGAATTTGAATTTGGAGAAAATTGAAATTTGAGATTAAAGCATTGAATTATAGGAGTTCCCAGTACTTGTCTCTTGAGAGGAAACAAAACGAACCTGACAAAGTTTGTACAAGAAATGAAATAAAAGAAGTAACTCCTGAATAAATATACTAAGAATTCGTTTTTTGTAGACATTTGGTATCTGGTATTCATTTTTTTTCTTCTTCTTTTGAATTCATCATAGATATTTTACTTCTCAGCAAGAAATTAAAGCTAAAAAATGGAATTGAAATGATGATATGGTAAAAAACCCATAATGACGAGTTCATCAATTTTGTCATTTTTTTCATTGAGGGGTCTGAAATGTTGCGGAAATTCCGGGGCTTGAGTTTCGAGTGATTTTAAACTTTATCTCGTTCAGCGTTTGTAGGTGAACAACCTATCGAAGGATTTCACCAAACATTCTCTCAGAATGGGTCAAAAAATTACGCCAGTTCATTGAATGGAAGAAACCAGAAATCTTCCGTTTTTTCTATGTGGAATTTTTTATGTCATCAGTTCTTTTTCTAAATTCTCAGTTGATTTAGTAATTTTTTGTATTGTATATATAATTTTTGTTAAGATATTTAATATATGAAAATAGAATAATGTGAATAGGTGTGGACTGAATATTCTGCAGGTTACTAAATATAAGCTCAGGTGAAAGAATAAAAAAAATGAAAAATGTTGAAAATTTACGTTCGGATAAATCATTGAGAATGAAGTGAACAATGAATCGTAATGAAGCCAAAAGTAACGCAGATCGCTGCTGTATTATCGCTTCACTGCAAACTTCAAACGGGGGTATAAAAATCTCCGGCACCTCACTGACCTTCGGCAACCAAGGTCAAGATCGCATTGACCCCAAGTGTGAAAATTAATTCGCCTTTTGATACACGAGTTCAACGTTTTTACGCTTAAAATATTCTTTTTTCAATATAATGATAAGCAATAATTCGTCACCTCTAAAATATCTTAGGAATTAATCGCGTAAATTCAAGCTTGCTTATCATATCAATCAGCAGGAAAACGAATTCTCATTTTTGATCAATATGTTGCAATTTTATTTATCAAATTTTCACGTCAGTTGTGGTAAAATCAAATTAGAACAATTAGAATGAAAAAAAAAAAAAAAATCGAGAAATAAATTGCACAAAATAGCGGAAGTTATAGAGGCCGGCGTTGAAGTGTAGAAATCAGATCTGATGAAAAGTTGGATGCTTCCCTGTCGGTTGGATGAAAACAAAGAAAAATATTTTTTGGCGTCTAATAAAAACTCTGATTGAATGGAAACTAAAAGGCGAAACTTAATATTAAACAAAAGGTTTTAAAATGAAACGAACAGGCGGAAAGTTTTTATTTTTGAATGAAAAATTATTGTTTTGATTGTTATTTGTAATTGACAGATTTTGTATCGTTGATTGAACCACGTGTCTGACATGCGCGACTGACAAAGATATCATTTTATTTGCCGACGTTTCGCGCACCTGTAATTTATTTAAACAACGCGGGTAGTGATTCACGCGCAGCTACTCTCATCGAAAACTTTGTTGTGCCTTTTTCTGCGCCAGTGTGACAAATAATATTGATTGATAAGCGTCACATTACGCAAACAAAAATGCAAAAACGACTCAGCCGAAATATAATATTTGCTATAAAATCATATTAATCACCCATTCATTTAAACTTCGCGACAAATATTTATCTTTTAAACATGACTAACATTTTTGCGCGTAATTTTTCGGCGAATAAATTATAACATTTTTTTCTTCTCTCATTTCGACTACACAAATACGAAAGGTCAGTGATGACGAGACACTGAAATGCAATAAAATTGCACGAAAAAATTGTTTATCGTTACTTGTATAATTTAACCAACAGATTTCTCAAGTTTGCATTTTTTTTTATTTACACACAGTCTCAAAATATCTTAAAATAGAATTTATTTTCTTTTTGGGAAAAAAATTTTTGTATACATTGAAACTTGGAGTGGCATGATTTTAGATTGTAATACTTTAACGTCATCAATGAGATGCAATCTATATCAAATGTAAAAACACAAAGATAACATACATTCGGATGATTTTATGAGTTCAATTGCAAGTACGTCATAGTAATGCAAAATAAATGTATACGAAGGTTGAAAATAAGATTTGCAATCCACAAAGTCATACACTTTTGTGTTGAAGTATGGAGAAATAACGTAACGCGGAAGTTGCTGTTTCTAATGCAAGAATCACATAGTTGAATTTATTAACGATGCAACATTGAGTCCGCGTCTATCAAGGAACATACTTTTTTCACGTTTCCTTATTCTGTAAAAACAATAAAAATAATATAAAATAATTTGATAATTTTTTATATCTCTAGATGATGCAATTTTTTGTCAGACAAAATCATAAAACTGATCCACCAAAAACGGTCCTCTTTTACTCTTATCTTCTACTATCGCACCATTTCTCAATTTCTCATCTTTTACCGCCATCTTTTTAAAAATAATGTTAAATCGTTAATTTCGTACATCAATAGTCGATAAGTATCGACAGAAGGTAACTGTTACCAAGTTCAGTTTGTTTATTTGTC